>PVHX01008754.1:13426-40783 GCA_004024805.1 Geosciurus inauris
AAAAAAAAATAAAAAAAATAAAAATAACTTTAATAAAATGTTATTTAGGAAGATATGAGTAAATATATAAGTAAATACACAAAAACACCAAATTCTAGATGATAATAGTTTAAACAGGAGATGTGATGATGAAAGGTATCCAAGGAGTTTAGTGTGTTATTTATTAAGTGGGCAGTAGATCTGCTAGCATTCAATGTATTGAATATACATATGTATCTGCGCATCAGAAACATTTATAATGCCTTTTCAAAAGAAGAGGGGTAGGTCAAGTCTCCCAGAATTATAACTGTTCCTTCTTAAGGAAGCAGTGTTCTAAAGTACCACAAGATAGGGTAAATAAAAGGGCTGGTGATTTCCTCCTTCAACTATATTTATATCTATCTATCTATCTATCTATCTATCTATCTATCTATCTATCTATCTTTCTTTCTTTCTTTCTTTTCTTCTCTAAGTTTATAATACTCCCATCCTTGGTACATCAATTTATTTGTAACACTGAAAAATAAGTAAATAAACTAGAATTTTAATTCCCAGGTTTTCCTTCAATCACTGGAATGAAACTGATACAAACTCCACATTTCAAGTATTTTACAAATAATCTTATTTTCCCCCTAAGTATAGACTACTGTCTCAAAATAATTCTTTCTTATAAAGTTAAGAGTGGCTAATGGTAATGAAAAATGTTAAACTAGATTCTAATTAAGTTCATCAATGATCTGTATACCTCAACATCAACCTTTAAATTAAAAAATAAAATTTAAAGAATAAGGAACAAATTTTATCCCACGATTCAAGGACACACAACCACCCAAGTGAGAGAATAAGTAGTGAAGAGACGAAAAATTGGGTTGATGAATAAAATGAAAGGAAATAAAGCAGAGCATGCTTGATTCGGAAGTAATCTGGTGGGACAGAATCTAAGTGCTCTGAAAAGTAACCACAGAATACTATTATCTAATGAGGTTATCAGTGGGATAGAAATTGAGAATATGAAGAATGAGGGTTGAAATAACTACACTATATGTTTTTAACATAAAATTGGGCTACAATATCACATCTATTAAAATTTTAAGTAAAAAGAAAAAAATCCTAAAGAACATGAGGACTGTAAGAGGGAGAGAGCAAGAAAAAGAAGGGGAGGGACATTTTGTCCGGAGTTCTAGGTCACCTTCAACTAACTGATTACTGACGCAACTCCCTAATTTTAGCAGCAAGCCAATTCTGGTCTAGATGTACACCTTTTCTTTTTTGTATTCGACTGGATTTCGGGTGTTTTTTTTAACTTCCCAAGCTAGATACTACTACCAGTATTTCCCAAACTAGACACTATTACTAGTATTTTATAGAAACAGTAATTGATTAGCTTTAGATACACATTTCTAACTTAATCCCTTTTGTGGTTTTGCTTTTTGTAGTGCTGGGGGTTGAACCCAGCACTCGGGCTTGCACAGGCAAGGCAGGCACTCTACCAATGAGCTACTTTCCCAGCCCTGAAATAAAACCTTGAGAAGTTCCTCCAGTACACATCTCTTGATGGTAAAAGCTTGGTTTTTGTTTACATGGAAATTGTTTTATTTCATCTTTGGTCTGGAGAATAAGGTTAGGTTCTTTAGCAGATGCAGAGATGAAGCGTTGGGTGTGAGATGGTTTTTAGGTAATAACATCTGTGAAGGAAAAAAGAGGAATTAGGACGATAGAAGTTGTTAAACTAACAGGTAAGATCAGAAGAGGCTCCACCAAACTTTCAAAGTGTCCCACGTTGGGCTTCAATGGTCAGGCCTGGTCAGTCCACCTAACAGTCGCTGGATGCAGGCTGCCCCAGGAAGTCCAGCAACTCAGATAAGGAAACCCTCTGCAGCCAAAGGGTGTCTACTGACAGAATTTCCTGTAGCTGAGCAGCAAATCATTCGGACCATCCAGTAGTGCATCTCCACATCTGCCACAACAGTTTTGCAAGGTACAAAACTGTAATTGAAAAGTTTGGTTTTCCCCCCAACATTTTAAAGATACTATGATACCGCCTTCTGGTTTTCACTGTTGTTGAGGAGTCAGTGGTCATTCTGTTGGTCTATTTCAGATGTTCTCTTCTTTGAGACTGCTTCCGAGATTTTTGCCTTTGGTGTTCTGCAGATACACCCAAATGTAGATTTATATGTATTTGTTGTGCTAGGGGTATATAGTACCTCCTTTATTGACAGTTTTGGAAAATTTGCAGCCATTTTTCCTCTTTAAATATTGTCTCCCTTACATTTTGTTTGCCTCTCACTCGGACTGAATTCCTCTTAGGACTTATTTTATCTTCCATGTCTCTTAACATCATTTTCATATTTTTCTTGCCCTTTTTTCACCTATGTAAACTAGTTCACTAAAAATTTCTCTTCATCTAGTTCACTAGATTTCTCTTTATCTACAACTGCTGCTGTTTCTTTCTTTTTTTTTCCTTCTTCTTCTTTCTATTGGTACTGGAAATTTAACCCAAGGGTGCTTTTACCCAGCCTTTTTTTTTTTAAATTTTGTCTCATTAAGTTGCTTAGGGCCTCGCTAAGTTGCTGAGGCTGGTCTTGAACTTGCAATCCTCCTGTCTCAGCCTCCCTAGCCACTAGGATTACAGGTGTGTGCTAGGCCTGTTTTTATTTCAACAATTCACAACAGAATTTCTACTTCAAAAGTTGTTTCTAGAAAAAAATCTCATTTTTTAGGACTGGGATTGTAGCTCGGTGGTAGAACATTTGCCTACCACATGTGAGGCACTGAGTTCAATCCTCAGCACCACATAAAAATAAAGGTATTGTGTTCCTCTATAATTAAAAATATATTTTTTTAAAAGAAATCTTATTTTTTAAAAAACTATGTTATTGCCAGGCACAGTGATGCACACCTATAATCCCAGCTGCTCAGGAGGCTGAGGCATGAGGATCGTGATTTCAAAGCCTATTATTTCTAAAAAGAATGTATTTATCATTATTCGGCATTTGTCAATTCCAGAATCTGAGGTTCTGATCCAAGCCTGGTGGTGTTACACTCTCAAGAGAGTCCTGTTTTCATAATAGAATTATATTGTGCAATGTTTGGTTGGAAAATCAGTGGGGATCCTATAGGAGGAGTTTGCTTCTGCTGACTAGGAGAAAAATTACTTGCAAACACTTTAGTCTCTGACCCTAGGCTCAGCAAGGGAGTTCTGGCTCCCTTTGTCAACTTCCCAGTTGAAGCAAGTCTCAACTTCTGCCAACAGCAGCCATACTTAGGAGATCCTTCCACTCCAATCTGCCTGAGAGCATCTGACAGACACAGTCCTAGCTCCGTATATTGCTGGCTCCGAGTCATATTATTTTTGAAGTGCAGAATCTTTGCAAATCTCCCCTAAATCATGAAGGCCTATGATGTCTGAAAGTGTGTCTTTCCCAGATTGTACTGGTTCAGGCCTTAACTGCTTTACAAGATACTGTCATTAATCACACTACCAGGAGACACCAGGGTGATATTCTCCTAACTTTCTAATTTGGACAAACTTCTAAGCTCTTTCTTTAGCAAATTTACAAAATATTAGTGAAGTCAAGGACCTTAACCAAGGTCCTATCAACTTACTGATAGAATATAGATATGTGTGTGTGATTCCTCTAAGGAAATAGAGATTTCATAGTTAACATGATTGAGCAGGTAGTTAAAAAAGTCAGGTACTCAAAAAAAAACCCAAAAAACTTAGTATATAATTTTAATTTAAAACAGTTATCTGACAAAGTCTAAGGCTTTCTTTTTCTTTTTTGGTACTGGGGATTGAACACAGGGGCACTAACTCTACCACTGAGCTACATCCCTAGTTCCCTCACTTTTTTAATTTCGAGACTGGGTCTTGCTAAGTTGCTTAGGGCCTTGCTAAGTGGTTGAGGCTGGCCTCAATCTTGAGATCTTCCTGCCTCAGCCTCCCAAGTCTCTGGGATTACAGGTGTGTGCCACCATGCCTGGCTAAGCCTTTTCTTCTCTTTTTTCTTTTTATATGTATATATTTTTAGTTGTAGATGGACACATATCTTTATTTATTTATTTTTTAATTAATTAATTTCTATGTGGTATTGAGAAATTGAGCCCAGTCCCTCACACATGCTAGGCAAGTGCTCATCCACTCAGCCACAACCCCAGCTCTAAGCCTTTTTTAATAGCATTTACATCCAAACATGTATTTGTTAGCTTTCTGTTCCTGTTACAAAATGCCCGAGTCAATCACTTATAATAAGGAAAGGCTTGTTCTGGCTCGTAGTTTCATTTCTTGGTCGCTTGGTCCTGCTGCTTTGGGCCTATGGTAGCGCAATACATCATGGTGGGAACTCATAAAGGAGGGAACACATGTTTACCCTCTGAGAGAAGAGGGGCCCAGGTTCCAACATCGCCTTCAGGGGCACACCTCCAATGATCTAATTTCCTTCCACTGGACCCCACCTCCTCAAGGTTCCACATGTACCAAGAGGGCCAGAAGCTGTCAACCAAGAGCTTAACACTTAACTCCTTTGACAGACCTTCAGTAACCAAAGAATAGCATTTCCTAATTGTATTTCTTCTTATGTGCCACAGGCTTATTCATCATCCATGATTTCAAGTTTCTGTTACAGTGAAGAAAGAACTCAAATACTTAATAAGCAATCCAAGTGCAAAATTCTAGATTTTTACAATTTCCTCCACCTAATCTTTGATAGTTTATATTATACCAACTTCAACAACCTTTTGTCCTAAACAATTTGCCTTTATCAAGTCTTTCCATTAACTTAGTTTTCATGAAATATTGCTTTCTTTTTTTACCATATTTCATTGGTTTCTCTAATATTTAATTTGATTTTATATTTTGGTGACAAACTGTCAAACTGGTTTTAAAATAAACAGTCAATTCACTATTAATACATCAACTCTACTGGTAGGAAGAGAAGCAAGCACTTATTCCAGCAAACAGCCACCCAGTCTAAGTATCCAACAAGCATTTCACATAAGTTTATATTATAGAGGGCCTGGGATGTATATTCTAAACTAGCAAGCCAGTGAGTGAATCAGAAAGCCACTTATTTTGAGTAGGGTACTATTTATGGTACTCTGATCTTTATAGGAGCTCAAGTCTCACTTCTTGGCTGTCTCTAGGAAGAAGGTACTCTAATATAGGTCAACAAAACTGAGTTTTCAGAGAGGACAAGTAAGCCACTATGCCAACAGATGTACATTTTGTGGGAGGAGGGAATAAAATGAAAACAATTAGGAGAAAACTAATAATTCTCCTTCTCTTTTTCCCTTGACATGTGTCCCTTCCATTGAAAGAACTGCTGTAATTAAGAGGAACCTGGGAGAAAGGAGGCAGAGGGAGGGTTGCTTATGAAGATTCCTGCTTTAAGACTTAAGGAAAAGGCTTATCATTTTAAGATCTTCACTCACTCTCTCCAATTACAGTACAAGTGATAAGCATCAGATAGGGCCAGGACCAGAAGTAGGATAAAAATTTCAAAAGCAAACCAAGTGGCCTTTCTCATATTAAAAGGGGCAAGGCAAAGCCTTCTACACACACATGATCCTTTCAAATGAACAGCATATAACCAACAAGCATTGGGACTTCAGAACAGCAGCCACCATTCTTTCCCTCAGACATGCAAAATGTAACTGTAATGTGCACACAAGAGTGTGCATTTGCATGCAAAGTGCTGTATTTGATGGTATTTTTAAGACATCATTTATTTTTGTTTCTTCCATAGTTATCTTTTGGGATGAAATACTTATGAAAATTTTGGAGTAAAGATTATAAGATACTTGTCTGAAAAATTGTTGAAGTGACTATCTGGTTACTTTTAAACTTTTAGGATCTGACATAAGTTTTTCCTGCTCAATATATAGAGAGAAATATTTTAATTTGATTATAAAGAATTTTCATAAGAAGCTATAAATAAGTACATATTCTGTTCTAAATTAAGCTTTGTATACTTACCAAACAACTTTGTATTTTTAGCTATAGAGTATGATCAATATTGTATTTTTTTTTGGGTACTGGGGATTGAACTCAGGGGTCCTCGACCACTGAGCCACATCCCCAGCCCTATTTTGTGTTTGTTTTTTTTTTTTTATGTAGAGACAGGGTCTCACTGAGTTGCTTAGCGCCTCACTATTGCTGAGGCGCAATAGTGAACTCACAATTTGAACTCGCAATTCTCCTGTCTCAGCCTCCCCAAGGGATTACAAGCGTGCGCCACCGCACCTGGCTAATACTGTATTTTTTAAGGTATTTTTACTAGGTGTTTTTTTCTTCCAAAACATTATGAAAATTTTCAAAAAAAGGCAAAGTTGAAAGACTTTTGCAGTGAATACCCATCATCTCATCACCTAGACTGTATCAGCATCTCACCACATTTTCCTTATCACATATCTATCCATAGATCCATCACTCCATCCATTAATACATCTTAATTTTTGATGGATTTCAAACTAAATCTCAGATATTAGTATACTTCCTCATAAACACTTCAGCATATATATCATTAACTAAAATTAAATACTGGCTTACATTTTTTCTTTTAATGTATAAACTATATTCAAAGCTTAGGCTATTCTGTTAACAGAGGCCAGAATAGCAGTAACTTGTATGTGTCAATATTTACCTGAAAGTGTCATTGGACGGTATTTTTCTACCTTTTATAGTAGTAATAGTCTATAATATACTACTTAGCCTATGTATTTATAGAATAAATGCCTATAGTATTCTATATTTCTATAAGGTAACATTCTATATTTTCCTATAAAACAAGAATTTGAATATTTTTTCAGTGAATTCTCCTTTTTCTATAATTCTTTAGTTCCTCAGAAACTAAAGAATTCTGAGGAGAAATTAATTTGGTCTGAGAAAATTTTAGGCAGGATGTTTACCACTTTAAAGACTAGTAGCCAAAAAAAAAAAAACCTATTAGTATTAGTAATACTAATATATTTATTGAAAAAAGATGTATTCACTAGTAGGGCGCGGTGGCTCAAGCTTGTAATCCCAGCACTTAGGGAGGCTGAGACAGGAGAATCGCGAGTTCAAAGCCAGCCTCAGCAACGGTGAGGTACTAAGCAACTCGGTGAGACCCTGTCTCTACATAAAAACACAAAATAGGGTTGGGGATGTGGCTCAGTGGTCAAGTACCCCTGAGTTCAATCCCCAGTATCCACCCCCCCCAAAAAAAGACTTATTCATTATCTTTAATGATAGAAGCATAAAACATACCCATTTCCCATATGGTTCTTTCATAAATAATGCTAATTCCTTTTGAAACTGCCAGTTAAAGAAAACATTCTTATCAGAAAATGAAGCTAAAATCATACAAATTAGATTTAATGCTATTCTGCTATTTTTGTATTTTTCTGAATCAAGAGAAGATAAACAACAGACAGGTTGCCTTGGGTAGATGGAAGAATAAAATAATATTTTTCTATAAAAATACTTTAATTTTAGAAATCTATAAATGGCCCTAATGTGAATTTGATAGACTTAGTTAAGTTGCTTATACTATGGTGATATATTTATTTTGTTTTATTTTTATGTGGTGCTGAGGATCGAACCCAGTGCCTCACGTGTGCTAGGCGAGCACTCTACCACTGAGCCATAACCCCAGCCCATATTTCTTTTGTTAAAACATAAGATCTAGTGTCAAAATTCCTTGGGACATACTACACTGGATTACATGGCTGAAAGATGAAAAATGGAGGTGTCCTTTAGGAAATGAAATGTGTGCTTTTGAAAATCAACATTTAAAATTAACAACAAAAAGATGATTCTGATACTCAACCCTCAAGAATTATGTACTTGGAGGGCTGGGGTTGTGGCTCAGTGGTAGAGCGCTTGCGTAGCATGCGTGAGGCACTGGGTGCAATTCTCAGCACCACATACAAATAAATAAAATAAAAATCCATCAACAACTAAAAAAATATTTTTAAAAAATTATGTACTTGTAACAAAAGAAATTAGTATTGAAATTTTGCTTTGAGCAAGGCTCTCTGGTAAGAGGTTTGTTTAAATTTATCTTAATTTTCATAGCCACTCATGGGGTAGACATTACTTTAACATTATTTCCTGAATTTTACATGAAAAAATGTTAAAGCCAGGATATAAACTCAGCCTGTCTCACTTTAAAACCCAGTTTTTCATATCACTTGTGGAGGGGGCAGGGGTGCTGGGCCTAGTACATGACAGGCAAGTGCTCTACTACTGAGCTGTACCCCCAGGACTTAACCCCAGGGCCTTATGCATGCAAGGCAAGCACTCTACCAACTGAGCTATATCCCCAGCCCTCAAGCCCAGTTTTTAACCAATGTTATACTACTCGAAAACTAGTATAGAAATACCCATAACCTTTGAGAATTTTAACTCATAAAATGCTTTCAGTCTCTTAGAAGGCACTAAATAAACAGAAGGAATTATTAAATTAAAGGGAAAAACCCCCAAGTATCTGGAAAACTACTAGCATTTAAAAATATATACAATAAAAAAAATTCTAGGAATAAACTTCACTATTTTTAAATTGTGAAATAAACATTACTTTATTTGGCATGTATTACATAATTCTGAATTTAGGCACTAAATAGTACTTTTTCAAGTATCACTTAATACACATTAAAAAAATAGCATTTTGGGCTGGGGATATAGCTCAGTTGGTAGAGTGCTTGCCTTGCACACACAGGTCCTGGGTTCAAATCCCCATCATCTCTCTCACACACACACACACACACACACACACACACACACACTTCAGCATTTTTGCCAAAAACAATTAGCATTAAGTATTTTTAAATCTAGGTAGTGAAATTCTGTCTTAGGTAAGACATTAAAATGCTTACCTAAGCATTTTAAAACCAGCCAATTTTTCTTTCAATTATAAGCTTTTATATATGAAATATGCATTAAACCAGTTGGTGTTTTGAAACAATGTGATAAATCATTTTTCACAGATTGATTTTTCAAGTATTTGAAAGCTTCTGTAATATAAAATGACTATAAAGCAACCTTCTTATTTTTAATAAAATACAATTCAAATATTATTTCCTCTAGGTCTCCCAAGGATTGCCTCCATCATTGCTTAATACATTTTAAAATGTTCTCATTAGGGGCTGGGGCTGTTGCTCAGTGGTAGAGTGCTCGCCTGGCACATGTGAAGCACTGGGTTTGATCCTCAGCACCACATGAAGATAAATAAAGGTATTGTGTCCACCTACAACTAAAAAACATTTAAAAAAATGTTCTCATTAGGAATTATCATCAGATACTCTTATGCATTTTTTTAAAGTTTTTTTTAATATTTTTATTTTAGTTATGGATATACACAATACCTTTATTTTTATGTGGTGCTGAGGATTGAACCCAGTGCCTCGCACATGCTAGGCAAGCGCTCTACCCTGAGCCACGACTCCAGCCCCCTTATGTGTTTTTTAAAGTTTTTTTTAGTTGTTGATGGACCTTTATTTATTTATTTATATGTGGTGCTGAGAATTGAACCCAGTGCCTCATACTTGCTAGGCAAGTGCTCTACCACTGAGCCACACCCCCAAACTCATTTATGTGTTTAGGCACGCTCAGTGATAGCAAATCTCTTTCAATTATTATGGCCATTACTTCCAAATGGGAACTTAGTATCACTGGTTCTTAATTCATGTCTAAAAATCTCTCTCAAATAAAATTTTGAATGAAAATTAGTAATATACTAATATTTGAATATTTAAAAAGTATAAAATAGGATAAATATTACATAATTCCACTTTTTTGAGCTCCCTAGAGTAGTCAAATTCCTAGAGACAGACAATAGAATGATAGTTGCCAGGGGGTGTGGGAAGGAGGAATGGAGAATTATTGTTTAATGATTAGTATCCATTTGGGAAGATGCAAAGGCTCCTGGAGATGGATGGTGGTGATGGTTGCTCAACATGAATGTAAACTGTACATGTTGAAGTGGTAAATTTTATGAAATATGTTTATACGCCCACACATGTACATATAAGACTACAATAAAAGCAAGCAAACAAGTGGGCTACAGTTTGGGTGGGCCACAGCTTACTGACTCCCCCAGCTAATGTGACTCTGGGTAAGCCACATGACCTTCTCCTGCTTCAAATGCTTTATGAAAGGAAGGAATGAAGCCATCCTATAAATTTCATAAGGCTATTGTGGTTATTGAATAATATCACAGATTTCACACACAATGAAGTCTATATAAATAACATACAAATAATATAAGTTCATGTTTATAACATTTTATCTTTTTTGAACAACCATATATGCATCCACTTCCCAAACAGCCTTTCAACTATTATGTTAAAGAAAAAACTCAATACTAATTCTGGAATAAAAACACACACTGGAGGGAACAGAAAAAATGTATGTATCCAAGTGTTATTAACCATAGATGTTAGTGTAAAAAATGTCCCCTTCCATCAAGTTTTCTTTCTCTGAAAGAATAAAAGGTCAGAGATTCTCTAACCTGAACAGAAAGTTTACACACATACATACACATAGCAAAAAAAAAAAAGAAGAAAGAAAGAAAGAAAAAGAAAATCAGAGTTGCCTGAAGCCAAATATGGGAAACAGAATGACCGACCATGCAGTTAATAATGATTTTTTTGGTTAAATTCCAAGTTAGCTATTCAATGCATTTTTAAAAATAGGAAATACAATGTACGTGTTAAGCTTTCAATTCAAGAACCTAGAAAAACAAAGTAATTCTAAAGAAAGCAGTAAGAATGAAATAAGAACAGAAATAATTGGACTAAAAATATAACCTTTATCAAGACTGATCATGGGGGGCTGGGATTGTGGCTCAGTGGTAAAGCGCTTGCCTTGCATGCGTGAGGCACTGGGTTCGATCCTCAGCACCACATAAAAATAAATAAATAAAGATATTGTGTCCATCTACAACTAAAAACTATTTAAAAAAAAAAAAAAAACTGATCATGGGGGAAAATATACATGAGGAGCAAAAAAGAAAATGGTTACTTTTTTTAAAAAAATGTACAGACTTATGATGATGTTTTTGTGAAGTTAGATGAAATACTTCTCCAGAAAAATATAAATTACAGGAAGTCTCTCAATAAGAAATAAAAGTCCTCAATAAAACCACAACTAAAAACTATCTTTCACACCTTTCCTCTTCCTCAAAGACAGCAGGACAGTTGGAGAGTTTTACAGGATCATGTGCCAAATCTTTCAAAGAACATATAGCTCTTCTATAAGAATTAGAAAAACAGCAAGAGGGGCTGGGATTGTGGCTCAGTGGTAGAGTGCTTGCCTAGCATGTGTGAGGCACTGGGTTCAATCCTCAGCACCACATAAAAATAAATAAAAATAAAGGTCTTGTGTCCATCTACAACTAAAAAAATATTTAAAAAAAACAGCAAGAGACAAATCTGTCCTTATTTGCAGACAAGATTTCTACAAAGAATATTTAAGAGAATATATACATAATTGGAACTAATAAAAAATTCAGCACACAATATAAGATAAACATATAAAAGCAGGGCTGGGACTGTAGCTCAGCGGTAGAGCGCTTGCCTCACGTGCGTGAGGCCCTGGGTTTGATCCTCAGCACCACATACAAAGCAATAAAGACATTGTGTCCGTCTACAACTAAAACAAACAAACAAACAAACAAAAACATACAAAAGCAACCAGTGGCATCCTAGTACACCAGTAATGATCAAGTTAAAAAATGTAATACAGTGTTACAATTTTAACAATAAGGTATCCAGGAACAAATGAATGAACAGGAATATTAATAAAAATATTAATATTCAGTACCACAAAGATAGCAATTTTTCCAATTCATTTAGAAAAACAATTTTAATCAAAATCACATTTTTTCATAGAAAATTCATTCTAAAATTCATCTAGAAGAGAAAAGTGCCAAGAGCAGTTAAAATAATTTTGAAGAAAGAGTAGAGAAACTGTAGAATCAAAATACTGTTAAATAAATGAACCAATGGAACAAAAGCACCTAAAAATGAAACTATAGCTGACAGAGGTTGTGTTGTAATTCAAATGGATTATCTGACAAACTGTGCAGAAAGAATTCTGCTTACTTATGTGGGAAAATAAATTATGTTCCTTATAACAGAGACAAAAATAAATACAGAGATTAGAGAAATGAATAAAAAGTAAATTGTAAAAACTGCTACAAAAAACACCGTAGAACTTTTCTGACTTTAAAGGCAAGATTTTAAAACACAAAAGACCAAGCACAAAAAATGTGAAAAGACAAGCTATAGAGTAGAAGAGCTTTGCAATGCAAATAACTGACAAAGAATACCAATACCAAGAATACAACAAAAAGCAAATAACCTAACAGAGCAATAGACAAAGTTAATCAATGGCAGATCACAAGAGAAATTTCAAATGGCCAAAAAACATAAGAAAATACACTTCATCTTATTACTAATAAGGGAAATTCATTTACTTAATCACTGAGATACCACTTCAAAGCCTGGCAAAAACTTTAAAGCCTGAGAACACCAGGATGGGGAGAAGAGGAAAGTTCAAACTCCTGATGAGAAAATAAATGAAGTAACCACTTGAGTTGAAGATGCTTATATCTTGCAATGCAACAACTCCACTTTTGGTAAATAGCCCATTGAAAATTTTACTTATGTGCAGGATAGACGGGTATAACAAGAATTTTGCTGCAAAATGGTTTATAAGACCAGAAAAATTAAGAAACTATATATCCATCAACAGAAAAAGGAGTGAACTGCAATAGAAAAATAAGTGAATACAAGAGCACACTATTGCAGTTAAAACGAACAAAACACATATTGATGTATAGTCTCAAACTTGAGTGAAAAAAGCAAGCTATGGAATGATCCCACTTACATGTTTTTTTTCACTTTGTTTTGTTTTTGTACTGGGGACTGAATTCAGGGGCACTTGAACACTGAGCCACATCCCCAGGCCTATTTTTGTGTTTTATGTAGAGACAGGGTCTCACTTAGTGCCTCGCTGTTGCTGAGGCTGGCTTTGAACTCGCGATTCTCCAGTCTCAGCCTCCCAAAGTGCTGGGATTACAGGCATGTGCCACTGTGCCCAGCTACATGTATTTTTAAAATTTGCAAAACAGCAAGTTTTATGGACATAAACATTTAGTAAGGGCATAAAAATATTTGGGAGAATGACAAATACCCTATTTATGAGAGAATTATCATAAATAAGGCAGGGAGATGAGAAGGTAAAAGTAATACAGGAGAACAGAGAAATCATCAAATATATCTTTCATTCATGGATAGACACAGATATGGACACAGACATTCCATAGATGGACACAGAACTATAGATAATGTTAACATTTCAAGATAGTTGAGTTATGAGTACATGGGTATTTATTTTTCTCTACTTCAGTATATTTGAAGTATTTTATAATGCAAACTTTCTTAAAAGGAAACACATTTTTAAAACATGAAGTAGACACGTGCCTGTAATTCCAACTTAGCGAGACCCTGTCTCCAAATTAAAAAATAAAATAGGACTGGGGATGTGGCTCAGTGATTAAGTGCCCTGGGGTTTAATCCCTGGTACAAAAAAAAAAAAAAAAACCAAAAACCAAAAAACTAGAGTTGTAATATTAACATAATTACATCTCAAAAACAAAATGTTGAGGCTCAGACAGGAGGACTGTGAGTACAAAGCCAGCCTCAGCAAAAAGCACAACTCAATGAGACCCTGTCTCTAAATAAAACAAAATAAGGCTGGGGATGTGGCTCAGTGGCTCGGTGCCCTGAGTTCAATCCCTGGTACCAAAACAAAAAAAAAAAGTTTAATTAAAAAACAAAGCTGAAGAAATATGCATATAATTTATATACTATGTGAAACACTTTTTAGACCTATATACATAGTTCTAATTGTATAGACTTTCAAGGAAATAATATACTCTAGGGTGATGGCTCTCTCTGAATAGGGAGTAAGAGGAGGAGGAATAGGGAGGGGTATTCAGGAAGCTTTAGCTAAATCTGTAATACTTCAAAAAGTCTGAAACAAATATAGCATTTGCTAAAGCTTGGAATTGGGTGTTGTTTTTTTTTTATCACATATGTAATACATATTATACATATAATGTGTGTGTGTATACACACACACACACACACCCCTCCATAGCAACAATATCTAAGTTACTTTTCTATCTGAAAAATAAGCCAGTAACCAAACCAAAACAAAAAATAACCCCAGGCGGTAGATGCTATTACTATCCTCATTTTATAGATGAAAAACTGAAACAGAGAGAAGTGAAGTTTGCTCAAGGTTATAAAACTAGTAAGTCATGAAAATAAGATATGAAACTAAGATTCCTGCTCTTGAGCTTACAGCTTAATACCGTTGTTATTACATCCTTCTCTATTCTTTCACATGTTGGAAATATTTCATTAAAAGACATTTTAAACCTATGACTATACAGAAAATCATACATACACACATATATGCCTGTAGCTCAAACTGGTTCTAAAGATGCTAAAAGAATTTTAAGAATGTCTCAAGGAGAGCAGTATCCTGCCTATTCTAATTTACAATTTATATGTTTAAGGTTTGTTTTTGTTTTGAGACAGGGTCTTGCTAGCCAAGTTGCCCAAGCTGCCCTGGAACTTGTGATTCTCCTGCCTCTGCTTCCCGAGTTGCTGGAATTACAGGTGTGCGCCACCATTCTCGGCAAGGTTTGATAATTTTAAAGATTATTTCATAGTCAAACATTAGTTCTTTAATACCCCTAATACAATATGTTTTGAATCCTAAACAACTTGTTTGGGGGAAGCATTTGATATAATTCAACCCCCTTATTCTCAGTTGGGGCAAAACTTGATTACTTACCTTTAGATCTGAAAACTCACTAAGTTTTTATTTTTAGTAAGTAACTCTGCCAAGAAATTTAATTGAATTTCAATTATTCATTTTTTCCTGGTCTCTAAATTATGAGTTGGCTTATTTTTAAAAACCTTAACAAATAATTATTAAATGATAAAGATATAATTTGTACAGAATTTGTACCACAAAGCAAATGGGAAGCTAACATTCTTAGTCACTAAATATAGGGACTGACCATGTACTAACACCATATTCAGTGTCCCTAGTACCGTTACCATTTCTTAAAAATTTCCCTTCTTAATCTATACACTCACATTCTAGTGGCTCTCATTTACTAACATATAGAATATATATTTAAAAAAAAGATCTTGCTTGTAAAGTTCACTCCACTAGAGGAAAAAGACAAGTAAACCAAAATTATCTGTAACACACGAGTACTTTAATAAAGTAGTGAAAAGGTATTAGAGAAACATAAGGGCTGGGAGAGATAGGAAGGCAGCCAGTGCACTTTGGACTAGGATACCTGGAGCATGACCAGAAACTCAGAGTTACTCATCTATGCAAATGTGTTTTAAAGGGGAAGAAGAGAGTAATAGCCAGAGGCATAGGCTCTAGAGAATGATTTAAGGTGAAGGGATAAATACTGAGCATCAACTCCTGAAAGCTATTTTCCTTGACTATGTGCCTCCTCTAAGACTAAATCCCAGGTGTGGTCACTTACTGAATCTGAGCAAATCACTTCACATTTCTAAGCTTCAAATGAGATGATGTTCAAGAACTTTAGAGTGAGAATACAAATAAACAAACTCTGAAGTTCGTTCTTTCAAGATCTAAAATTCTATGATTCTATGACTAACAGAAGATCTGAAATCTTTAAATCCAAAAGTACATCATAAAATATTCAATATCTAAAGAAAAAACAAGACCATAAGAGTTTATATAATTACTTTCTATTATTTTTACAAAACTGTAACAATTAATTCCTTATCTGATCATCAGTAAAATTTCCATCAAAGACAGGGCCTTCTGTATCAGAGCTGGTACAATATTTCCACCCTACAAATGTGGACTTCTAGTTTTTTGTTTTGTTTTGTTTTTTGTTTTTGACCAGGGATTGAACCAAGAGGTGCTTGACCAGTGGAGCCACATCCTCAGCTCCCCGCCTTTTAATACTGGGGATTGAACCCAAGGGCACTCAACCACTGACCCACATCCCAGCCCTTTTTATTTTTTATTTTGAGACAAGGTCTTTGCTAAGTAGCTGAGGCTGGTTTTGAATTTGTGATCCTCCTGCCTCAGCCTCCTGAGCCACTGGGATTATAGGAATGTGCCACAGTGCTTGGCAAAACCTGGACTTTTAAAGAATCAATACACAAAACTGTTTTACAATAATGGAAATAGATCACTTAAAAGCCTACAGCTTAGAAATGTAAATCATCTTTAAAAATGAAGATGTTTGTGCAAACATATATATTACATACTTACTACAAAATATTTGTTAATTATCTCCATTTTAAATTTCAACATACACCACAATAAAACTCATTATTCTTTATAACTAAAATGCACTAGTAAAAAATATAAATTATACAAGTTGAAGACTCGTGATGAGTTTTTAAGAAACAGCTAAGATTAGCTCTTCATAGTAATATGCCTTCTTTTTACTTTTACTATTACACATTCTGAAATTTATAACAAGGTTTCCCTTACCTGATATGGACAAGGAATGTGATATTCTCTGCAGCGTTCTTGTATCCATGTTGTTTCCCAGATGCCACGGTAAGCTTGCTCATAAAAGTAGCATCCAATTACAACCAAGAGTGGTACCAGATAAAGAATGCTGAAAACACCAATCCGGATCATAAACTTCACTAATTTATCTTGGTTCTCCTTTTCTAATGGAATCTCAATTCGAACTCTGTTCAGAGATATAATGCCAGCTAAAAGGAGAGAAACCCCAACTACCACATACAGGCAGAGGGGAGCAAGAACAAAATATCTCAATGCATCAACATCGTAGAGGCCAACAAAACACACGCCACTAATATTGTCACCTTCAATTTTATTCATCGCTAAAAGGATGATAGTCAGAGTTCCAGGAATGCCCCATGCACTGGCGTGAAACAGCAGTGCTTTCTTCTCGATGGCTTCACTACCCCACTTCGGCACAGCTGCTAAAAACCATGTGATGGTAAGAATTACCCACCACACACTGCCAGCCATTGTGAAAAAATAGAGTACCATAAAAAGCATGGTACAGGCTTTATTATGAGATCCTTGTGTCACTGTGGATGCCTTATACTGTGCAGGGCTAGATGCATTGCAGGCTACTCGGTCCTCAAGCAAAAACCCAATAAAGAAAATTAATGATACCATCATGTAGCAGACTGCATAAAATATAATAGGCCTTTCAGGATAACGGAATCTTGTGACATCAATCAAAAAAGTTAAAAAAGTAAACAATGTCGCAGAGAGGCAAATGATTGAAATCAATCCTATGAAATACCGAGCAAATGACAGTTCTTCTCTCCTGAAGTACATATTTGGACAAGGAGGTGAACAATCACGCACGTGCAAAAAAGAATAACCAAGATCAGGATCAATTTTCAACTCTCGGGGACACCAAAAACCATAATCCCTCTGCACTGCCACTGGGGCTCCTTCAGTTGGATCTCCAACTAAATTCAGATCCACAAGTCGAGGATATGGCTCATCACAATCGGGAAACCTAAAAAACACAAGATGAGAACAATTTTTACTTACAGGGAAATGTAATGCCACCTAATAATTGGATTTCCAAGTTTAGGATCCATGACCTTATTTATTCCTATGTCCCTGGAGGGCAATTGTGAAAGTAGGAATACAGTAAATAGTGGTATTTTGTTCATGGGTCATTGAATTGGACTGCCACACTTGACCAAAAAATGACATGAGTTTAAACTTTATTTTACCTTCAAAATCAGTACTCTATTAAAATATTAAAACACAGCTATATTATGAACAGTACAGAGTATTTATTTAGGACACACAGTTAAGACTAAATGATTTCAAAATATCAAAATACATAGGTACAATTATATAGTTCCAACAAAAAAGCAGCTGAGAGCTGGGATTGTGGTTCAGTGGTAGAACGCTTGCCTCGCATGCGTGAGGCACTGGGTTCGATCCTCAGCACCACATAAAAATAAATAAAATAAAGATATCGTGTCCATCTACAACTAAAAAAAAAAAAAAGCAGCTGAAAGGTTAAGCATAAGGGTTAAAAATCTTCCCTGAATGTACAGTTCAGCATACTGTGAGTTAGATTAGCATTAAATATTCTTACCAATCAGTAATTCCAGCTACTTGCATTGGGAGGTTAAGGCAGGATTGCAAGTTTGGGGACATCCTGGGCAATTTAAGAAGACCCTGTTTCAAAATAAATAAAAAGGCCAGGCACAGTGGTGCATGCCTGTAATCCCACAGGGTCAGGAGGCAGAGGCAGGAGGATCATGAGTTCAAAGCCAGCCTCAGCAGCTTAGCAAGGCCCTAAGAAACTCGGCAAGACTCTGTCTCTAAATAAAATATTTTTAAAGAAAGGGCTGGGGATGTGGCTCAGTGGTTAAGTGCCCCTTAGCTCTATTCCTGGTACAAATAAACAAACAAATAAATAAATAAGTAAAAAGAAAAAATAAAAAGGGCTGGGTATGTAGCTCAGTGGTAGTGTGCTTGCCCTGGAATCAATCCCCAGTAAAAGAAAGAAAAAAAAAATCCTTTGCAAATGGTTCAGTTTTCAGATCTTCTCTTTCCATTTCACATTCACTCTCTCTGCTTATTCTATCAACTAATTAAAGGGTTTCCAAGGTCTCTAATGTCACCTAGTTCTTTCCTACCATCTGTGATTTCTCTCCAATCCACTATAGTCTCTAATTCAGTTATTTTGACACTTCTATGTACATAAAAAAAACTTGGGGATTTTTTAAAATGCAAATTCTTAGTTTCTATCACCACAAATCATATTTCAGAATGCTTGTGATTAAGGTTCAGAAATCTGTATTTTAAAAAGTTTCCAAACTTGATAAAGTGTAAACAGACTCACAAAGAAAACAAAATCCTATGGCAGTCAAACTTACATGACTAAGGACAACATTCCCATGAATTCCCTTCATCTTCAAATTTTTTTTGCCTTTAGATTCCCAATTACTAGCTATTTACTGTCTTATAAGCATCAAATAGTTTCCAAGAAACTGTCACTAATGTACAGTTTGCTAAATACATGCATAATCATTGTTGATTAATATCTTCAAAGCCTTTTATTTTCTAATACAAACCATTTTCTTCATGGGGCTTGAAATTATAGGGCCAAACTACAGAAGCTTGGTGTATCAAGTATTTATTGTTGCAGTATGCCAAAGCTAAGATAAAACAAACAAAACCAGGCCCTCCATTTTTGAGTTCAGAAAGAGACACAAACTTATATAAACACTACAAAATATACCAATGTGGGGCTGGGATTGTAGCTTAGTGGTAGAGCACTTGCCTTGTATGCAGGAGGCACTGGGTTTGATCCTTAGCACCATATAAAAATAATAAATAAAATGAAGTATTTGTGTTCATCTACAACTAAAAAAAATTTAAAAAAAAAAACCAATGTAATACATGAGGCAATCAAAATCTATTGAAGGCATAAACATAACAAAGACAAGGATTAATTGGATCAGGGGAAAGGGTTTATTAAAGACTTCAGAGAGCAAGTACCTCATGCAGGCTTTTGAATCAGTATCTCCCAGTATCAGCAATATGCCAATCAGTATGTATCAGCAATATGCCAATCAGTATTCCAGGAAGCAAACGCAAGGAGAGGCACAGATGCTTGAATAGGATGTGTTTTGTATCAATAGATGACTTGTTACAGATGAGGTTAGAGAGGTATACATGTTGCAAAAAAATGTGTGTATGCACTGCTGATATAAAATTTACAGTCATACAAAGTAATGCTGTATGTTTTCTACAGATATATTTTTATCTTCAAACTGTGAAATGAATATATATACTTCCCATCCACAGTAAGTGGTGATTCCATTTTTCCAGTTGCCATGGGGTCATCCTTGAAGTCTTTTCTCTTATTTACTTCACAATCTACCAGTAATTTCTGTCATTCTATTCTGCAAAATACCCAGAATCTGACCAGTTCTCATGTTCTCCACTGCTGCTACCAAGTCTGAGCCATCAGTACCTCTCTCTTAGACTTCTGGTGGCAATGTCCATATTATCTTCATTTCCAAATGGCAGCCAGAGCAAACTTTTTGTTCTAGTTTATTGGCAGTGCTGAGGATCAAACCCAGGACCTCACACATACTAGGTGAGTGCTGTACTGAGCTGCACCCCTAGACCCAGAGTGAACCTTTAAAAACAAAGAAACTTCTGAGTTCATAATCATGACTTTTCTGCTCAAAACCTCCTGGTTTCCCATCTAGTTCAGAGTCAAATCCAAATTCCCCAGCAGCTACATAGACTCTCAGCCCCCAAACTTCTGATCTTATTTCTTTCCATTCTCCCTCACTCACCTGGCTCCAGCCTCTATGGTCTTCTGTTCTCTGAATTTTCTAAGCATGCTTCCAACTTCAGAGACTCCATACTTAGCTACTGTTTCCTCTGCCTAGACTGTCAGATATCTGCATCATTTGTTTTCTCACTTTATTTTGGTCCCTGGTCTAAAGCCTCTTTATCATAAGGCCTTCCCCTGCGGTCTTTAGAAAAAAGTCTCTCTGCTCCCCTCTATCACTATCACTCAAAACTATATTTTCTTATTAGAATTCATTACTATCTGATGTTAACTATTTATTTAATACTTTCCTTCACTTACCACCACCACCAGAATTTTAGCTCCATAAAAACAAGAACTTCATTTTTGTTCACTGCTTATCCTCAACATTAGAATAGTGTCTGGCACACCTAAGACATTTGATTAATATTTGTTGCACTAATGGACATTAATTGAATATATTCATATAACCCTAACCCAAGAAATCAAAAAGATAACTAGGAGGAGTGTGGCAGACAGACTTGAGCTGTATGAATATGGGGGTAGGGAGATCAGTTAGAACAGAATGAATTTTAAAAACAAACTAAAGTAAATAAATAAAGCCAGATAAGGTAACGAGAATGTGAGATATGCAAACAGAAGCAACAAAATTTATAACTAATTGCATATAGGGGTTGAAGTCAGTGAAGGGCACTAGAAAATGACCTCCAGCTTATTAAAAAAAAAAGAGCCCAGGAATAAAATTGATTTTAGGCATGCTGAAATGGAGATATGAGAAAAATTTGGGCTAGGATTTCTGATTGCTAATGAATATGAAAGTTTAGAGCTTAGAAGGGAGATATCAAGGTTACAGATGCAGGTTTAGGAGTCATCAGTATACAAATAAGAAAATGTATACTGATGACTCCTAAACCTGCCCTTATAAAAGAAAGTGCCCCTCTTGTTCTCTTGACCTGCCATAGGACGACACCAGCTATTACTACACCACAAACACAATAAGAAAAGTTTAAAATAAGTGAAATGAATCTCCAAAGCTGTAGAATCAAATAAAACAGGAAATGAAGTTTGGGAAGCCCCACTGTGCAAGTGACAGAAAGATGCAGCAGCTACAAGAAATAAACTGAGAAGGATTGGTCTGAGATGTAGCAGATCATACAAGATGGTCCAGATGATTTTCAGGAAACCAGGACAGGTAGAGGTTGAGGGGAAGAAAGATGAGACATGGTCTTGAAGTAAGTGATAAAGACTCAGCACAGGTGTTAGAGTGGAAATGAACAGAAATTTTACTGACCAGGACAAACAGTAACAAATAACAAATAGAATTGCTATGGCTTGAGAATCATTAAATATATATCATAATTAATTTGTAAGAAATTGGTTAGATCAGTCCATTTACAGATCTGAACAATCACAATGAAAAGAATGAGCTGAAATTGTTAACAAAAATGCTATTTCAAGTGACAGATGACAAAGTTTAAGCGAAATTAAAAAATGAATGAGATTAGGAAAGGGGCTATTTAGAATAAAGTCTGAGAATGTCCATAAAATTGAAGAATGGTGTTATGGCCTGAATGTCTCTCCAAAATCATGTATTTAAACTTAAACCTCACTGAGGTGGGGCCTTGGGGGAAGTAATCAAGTCACAAAGGCAGAGCCCTCATGGACTCATGCCCTTATAAAAGAAAGTGTCCCTCTTGCTCTCTTGACCTGCCATACGAGGACACCAGCTATTACTAGACCACAAACACAATTACTTGTAAAAATGAAGGAGAAATGAGTATTGCTTTTAGCAAAAACCTGGGAATAATGTAAATGACCATCAGGCAGCTAAATAGCTATAGAATATTAACACAATTAACTATAGGATATTAGCTTTTAATTAGTAGTTAAGAAGAAGGAACCAGACTAATAGATACATGTTAAAAAAAAAAAAAGTATGTTGTTTGTGGACAGATATATATGTACTAAGTATACAACCAAGTGTGGAAATGCTTAACAATAAATTCACCCCTGGGGGGGCTGGGATTGTAGCTCAGCGGTAGAGCCCTTGCCTCGCATGTGTGAGGCCCTGGGTTCAACCCTCAGCACCACATACAAAGCAATAAAATAAAGACATTGTGTCCATCTATAACTAAAAAATATATATAAAAATAAAAAATAAAAAAAAAAATAAATTCACCCCTGGGAAGGAACAAGGGTATGAGGTCAAGACAGTTACCAGTAAAGAACCTCCAACTGTACCTACAGTATTTAACCTCTTAAATCTGAAACATTACAAGACATTAATTCTGGACAAAGCTAGATAATCACAGGTACATAGGATTTCACGTTATTATTCTTTTTACTTGAATTATTTCAGAATACAATAGGATACAACATTATTAGATAACAAATATAGTATATCATTACTAATGTTCTCTCATAACCAATGAAGTCTATGATCTGCATACCTACTGCATTCCATATCTTCAGGCCAAGGAACACCAAACATCTCCATGAGCTTCGAACACTCACTATAGGCCCGCTGACACAGCCTACGACAGGGAAGTGTGACACGTCCATACTCCATACAAATAGGAGCATAGAGTGCACAGAGAAATGGCCGGAAATCCCGAGAACAATCCAGATTCACCATAGGGTGGAATGGCTATAAAAATAAAATTGAATAATTAGATAAAGAGCTGTATACAAGTTAATGATTTATAATATTTCAACTTTCATTTTTACCCATTTTGAAAATAGATTATTAAAAACTTCTAAAGAGGAATTTTTTTAAAATAAAATCCTTTTAACTCTACCCCAGAATATTCTGATATGGTTACACCAGAATCTATACGTATATTTTAAATGTTACAGGTGATATTAATGAATAGATAGGGCTGAGAACCACTAATAATATGACCCACTGTAAATAAGAGAAACACTGCAAAAGGTAAGTATCAAAACTCAGAAGAGTGATCACTAAGCCGGATGCGGTGGCTCACGCTTGTAATCCCAGCACTTTGGGAGGCCGAGACAGGAGAATTGCAAGTTCAAAGCCAGCTTCAGCAACAGCGAGGTGCTAAGCAACTCAGTGAGACCCTGTCTCTATATAAAACACAAAATAGGGCTGGGGATGTGGCTCGGTGGTTGAGTGCCCCTGAGTTCAATCCCCAGTACCAAAAAAATAGAAGAGTGATCACTACTTGGTGGTGGGATTATAAGAGATTTTAACTTTCTTTTATGTATTTCAATTTCAACATTTTTTCAATTAACATGCATCCAGTGGAAAGAGGACAAGCAGTAAAAGGAGGAAAAGAAAAAGAAGGAAAAAGTAAGAAGTTATACACTGGTTATTTGGAGTGTTGAGGCTGGGAAAGGTCTCTCATCTGTGGCTTAAAGTTTCTTGTTCTTTTTACAATTTCAATAACTTTTAAAACAGTTCTTTAAACTGAAATCACTTGTTGTAAATTCACCTAATACTGTAATCTGATATTAAAGCAACAAAGAGAAGGCTGAGGCTGTAGCTCAGTAGTAGAGCACTTGCCTAGCATGCGTGAGGCACTGGGTTCAATTCTCAGCACCACGTATAAACAAAGGTCCATCAACGACTAATAAAAATATTCAAAAAAAATAAAGAAAGAGAAAAACAGTGGCCCCAAACATAAAACCACAATAAAATAACAATTATAACCACAAGAACAGATCAACTGTTCAAGAAATGTGCATCTGCGTTTTTGACTATGTACTGTTTTTTCCACTTGTTTATATGGTAGTTTGAGTCACTGCTGATTTTAAACTGGTTATAAATATTCTCACCACCAGGCCTTTCTACTGAGCAATAATCAATTTATTTCTACATGATGAATAATATTTCCCAAAAGCTCTTGTAGGTAATGTAATAAGAAAATTAAACTTCAATTAAAGAAACTGATGTCAAAGAAGTTTACTATAAAAATATGTGTTGGGGGGGGCTGGGGTTATGGCGCAGTGGTAGCGTGCTCACCTAGCACGTGGGAGGCACTGGGTTCGATCCTCAGCACCACATAAAAATAAAATAAAGATATTCTGTCCACCTATAACTAAAAAATAAATATTTTAAAAAAAATATGTGTTGGGGCTGGGATTGTAGCTCAGCGGTAGAGCGCTTGCCTCGCATGCGTGAGGCCCTGGGTTCGACCCTCAGCACCACATACAAAGCAATAAAATAAAGACATTACGTCCATCTACAGCTAAAAAAATATTTTAAAAAACATGTGTTAACTGGCATATAATAATAAACTATATGTGACTTACTTTTAAAAGTGATGGAATAGGTTTGTGGTAACCAATGTTTTCATCAAAAACTTAGGGTAAGGATGGCAGGACCAGGGACTACAGTAGTGGAAATACTATTTCTCTGCGAGTTATTAGAGGATCTGCAACAGCTGCCTCCACACAGGAATTCCGGCCGTGTGCCTGCCAGGGTTGCCAGGCCCCAGCCTTTGCACAGGACCCGCTCCAACACCCACATACTGCACAGGACCCTCGGCTCCCCAGCAGGACCCCTGGCTGCTGCTCCTGTGTGGACCTCCATTTACCATCATGGAACTCCCCCGTTTGCCTACACCTCGGGACACTGGACAGGATCTGGAGTCAACCTTCTGCTTCCGCCCAGCACACCACAGAGTGGCATCTCCAAAAATGTCACCCAACACCACCGCCCGGCCTGGTCCTACACCCTATCTCTGAAAACAGACGCCTCAATTTTGGGGCTCCTTCGTGGCCATCTTGGACCTGAGGAGAGAGACACTAGCAAATAAGAGACAACCCCACCTACTGGGTGAGAAGGGAAGCCTTTTTTATTTACCTTGAGATATTTCCCCCTCTATTATATCTTTTTTGTTTTCTTTTTTCTTTTCTTCCTTTCTTCTTCTTCTTTTCTCTCTCACTCTTTTTCCACCCTCATACCCCCAACATTTGTGATACCAAGTATTTCTTATGCATTAGACTACTGAGGACTGGGATACCTGATTAGTACATTATAGTTGTATTATGTAGTCTCATATTTCCTATTCTTACGTTTTATTTTTCTTAATTTTTATGTTTCCTTGTTTGTTGTACTCCATTTTCTTCCTACTTACTTGTCTTCCCCAAATCTTTCTCTTTTCTACTACTAGCCAACTTCTTTTAGATTCCTCTTTCATGCTTTCTAGGATCTAATAACTGTATATCTTCACTTCCTACCTCCCTAACATCTCATCCTACACCCCACCCCTAGTTCTCTTTAGTCCACCAGCAGAAACTTTAAACCCTTTTGCAAACCTATTGTTTATTTAGTAGATACTAATTGAACTCATAATTTCTGTATATTGCGAGCGACAAAGCCGTAAATGTCCTATTAGGAGCTACTTGGACTAAAATTATATGTTGTTTGTATTGAGATCTGTTAATATTGGTTTCCCCCTTAAAGGAGAGGTATTGGAACCCTGTAGGGGATCTATAAGCCTATAGGATAGGCTGTGTACTGACCGTGAATGCGCAGAAGGGGAGACCAACTGAGCACTGCACTGTGGCCCCCCCATCTACCAACTGGTGGCTGTCCCTGCCTACTTCCATCTACAGTCAACAGCCAGGACCAGGAAGTTCATCCCTGAGATCCCTGCAGGCCTGGTTATACCAGAAGTGATGTATTGGTAACTGGCATGGATACTACAAGATTACAGGGTAGAGACTGTAACACCTGATAGCAGATCGGTACTGCTAGAGAGAAAGGCACATGAACAAAACAAGCAAAGAAAATGCCCCAAACAAACCAAGATGCTACAATAATAGAATCCACTGACAGCACAGTAGATGAAATGTCAGAGGAATTCAGAACGTACATAATTAAAATCATCTGTGAAACACAGAATAATATAAGAGATCAATTACAGGCAACAATTGATCAATTCAACAAAGAAACTAGAGAGCAAATACAGGGAGCAAAAGATTACTTCAAGAGAGAGAGACATTAAAAAAAAAACACAAAGAAATCCTTGAAATGAAGGAAACAATACACCAGATAAAAAATTCAATAGAAAGCATCACAAACAGACTAGATAACTTGGAAGACAGAACCTCAGACAATGAAGACAAAATATATAATCTTGAAAATAAAGTTAACCATACAATGAGGATGGTAAGAAACCATGAATAAAACATCCAAGAATTACGGGATAACATCAAAAGACAAAACCTAAGAATTATCGGGATAGAGGAAGGCACAGAGATACTAACTAAAGGAATGCACAATCTCTTCAATGAAATAATATCAGAAAATTTCCCAAATATGAAGAATGAATTGGAAAATCAAATACAAGAGGCATACAGGATACCAAATGTACAAAACCACAACAGATCCACACCAAGGCACATTATAATGAAAACGCCTACCATACACAATAAGGATAGAATTTTTAAAAGCTGCAAGAGAGGAAGGTACAGATTACATACAGGGGGAAACCAATTCAGATTTCAGTAGATTTATCAACCCAGACCCTCAAAGCCAGGAGATCCTGGAACAACACATACCAAGCTCTAAAAGAAAATGGATGCCAACCAAGAATCTTATATCCAGCCAAATTAAGCTTCCGATCTGATGATGAAATAACTTTCCACAATAAACAAAGCTAAAAGAATTTACAATGAGAAAGCCTACACTAGAGAACATTCTCAGCAAAATATTTCATAAGGAGGAAATGAAAAACAACAATGACAATTGGCAAAGGGAGGGACTACACTAAAGGAAAAGCCAATCAAAGGAGAAACCAAATCAAATTAAAAACCAAAAATAAACCAAAATGAGTAGTAACACAAACTGTATTTCAATAATAACCCTATAGGTAATTGGCCTAAATTCATCAATCCAAAGACACAGACTGGCAGACTGGATTAAAAATAAAGACCCAACAATATGTTGTCTTCAAGAGATTCATCTCATAAAAAAAGACATCCACAGACTGAAGGTGAAAGGATGGGAAAAAACATACCATTCAAATGGACCACATGA
>PVHX01008754.1:40883-81338 GCA_004024805.1 Geosciurus inauris
AAAAAAAAAAAAAAAAAAAAAACAAATGGGCCACATGAACAAGCAGGGGTCTCCATCCTCATATCAGATAAAGTAGACTTCAAACCAAAAATAGAAAGGATAAAGGACTTTTCATACTGCTTAAGGGAACCATACATCAAGGAGACATAATAATCATAAATATCTATTCCCCAAACAATGGAGCATCCATGTACATCAAACAAATCCTTCTCAATTTTGAGAATCAAATAGACCACAACACAATAATACTGGGTGATTTTAACACACCTCTCAGCACTGGACAGATCTTTTAAACAAAAACTAAACAAAGAAACCACAGAACTCAACAATACAATCAATTTAGAATTAACAGACATATACAGAATATTTCATCCATCAACAAGTGAACACACTTTTTTCTCAGCAGCACATGGATCCTTCTCTAAAAAAGACCATACATTATGCCACAAAGCAACTCTTAGCAAATACAAAAAAACAGAGATACTACCCTGCATTCTATCAGACCATAATGGAATGAAATTAGAAATCAATGATAAAATAAAAAATAGAAGCTACTCTATCACATGGAGACTAAATAATAAGCTACTGAATGATGCATGGATAACAGAAGACATCAAGGAGGAAATAAAAAAATTCTTAGAGGTAAATGAAAACTCTGATACAACATATCAAAATATCTGGGACACTATGAAGGCTGTCCACTATGAAGAGGAAAGTTCATTGCATTGAGCTCATTCACTAAAAGAAGAAAAAGTCAACAAATAAATGACCTGACATTATATCTCAAAGCTCTAGAAAAAGAACAAATCAACCCCAAAAGAAGTAGAAGACAGGAAATAATTAAAATCAGGGCTGAAATCAATGAAACTGAAACAAAGGAAACAATTCAAAAAAATTGACAAAACAAAAAGCTGGTTCTTTGAAAAAATAAAAATTGATAAACCCTTGGCTACCCCAATGAAAAGAAGAAAACTCAAATTACTAAAATTCGAGATGAAAAGGGAAATATCACAACAGACACTATCAAAATAAAGAAGATAATTAGAAACTATTTTGAAAATCTATACTCCAGTAAAACAGAAAATCCCGAAGACACTGAGAAATTTCTAGGGGTATATGATTTGCCAAACTGATTCAGGAGGATATACACAACTTAAACAGATCAATTTCAAGCAAGGAAATAGAAGAAGCCATCAAAAGCTTACCAACCAAGAAGAGCCTGGGACCAGATGGATTCTCAGCCGAGTTCTACAAGATCTTCAAAGAAGAATTAACAGCAATACTCCTCAAATTATTCCATGAAAGAGAAAAGGAGGGAACCCCTCCAAACTCATTCTATGAGGCTAGTATCACCCTGATTCCAAAACCAAGCAAAGACACATCAAAGAAAGAAAACTTCAGACTAATATTCCTGATGAACATTGATGCAAAAATTCTCAATAAAATTCTGGCAAATCGAATACAAAAACTTATTAAAAAGATAGTGCACCATGACCAAGTGGGTCTCATCCTAGGTATGCAAGGTTGGTTCAACATACAGAAATCAATAAACATAATTCATTACATCAACAGACTTAAAGTCAAGAATCATATCATTATCTCTATAGATGTTGAGAAAGCATTTGACAAAATACAGCACCCTCTCATGTTCAAAACACCAGAAAAACTAGGGATAGCAGGATCATACCTCAACATAAAAGCTATCTATGCAAAACCGAAAGGCAACATCATCCTCAATGGGGGAAAATTGAAAGAATTCCCCCTAAAAATGGGAACAAGACAGGGATGTCCTCTTTCACCACTTCTATGCAATACAGTCCTTGAAACCCTAGCCACAGCAGTTAGACAGACAGAAGAAATTAAAGGAATAAGAAGAGTAAAAGAAGTTGTTAAACTATCATTATTTGCTGACAACATGATTCTTTACTTAGAGGATCCAAAAAATTCCACCAGAAAACTTCTAGAATTAATAAATGAATTCAGCAAAGTAGCAGGATATAAAATTAATACCCATAAATCAAATGTATTTCTATACATCAATAATGAATCTTCTGAAAATTAGAAAAACTACCTCATTCACAGTAGCTCCCCCCCCAAATGAAGTACTTGGGAATCAATTTAATGAAAGAGGTGAAAGACCTCTACAATGAAAATTATAGAACACTGAAGAAAGAAACTGAAGAAGACCTTAGAAGATGGAAAGATCTCCCATGCTTTTGGATAGGCAGAATCAATATCGTAAATATGGCCATACTGGGCTGGGACTGTGGCTCAGTGGTAGAGCTCTTGCCTCACACATGGTGAGGCACTGGGTTCGATCCTTAGCACCACATAAAGATAAAATAAAGATATTGTGTCCATCTAAAAAAAAAAAAGGCCATACTACCCAAAGTGCTACAGATTCAATGTGATTCCAATTAAAATCCCAACATCATTCTTTATAGAAATAGAAAAAGCAATCATGAAATTCATTTGGAAAAATAAGAAACCCAGAATAGCCAAAACGTTCCTTAGCAAGAAGAGCAAAGCAGGAGGCATCACGATATCAGACTTTAAATTATGTTACAAAGCTTTAATAACAAAAACAGCATGGTATTGGCACCAAAATAGACATGTACACCAATGGTATAGAGTAGAAGACACAGAGACAAACTCACATAAATACAGTTATCTCATACTAGACAAGGGCACTGAAAAACATACACTGGAGAAAAGACAGCCTCTTCACAAGTGGTGCTGGGAAAACTGGAAATCCATATGCAGCAAAATGAAACTAAACCCCTCTCTCTCACCATGCACAAAAATCAACTCAAAGTGGATCAAGGACCTAGGAATTAGACCGGAGACCCTGTGCCTAATTGAGGAAAAAGTAGGCCCAAATCTTCATCATGTCGGATTAGGCCCTGACTTCCTTAACAAGACTCCTAAAGCGAAAAGACTCCTAAAGAAATAAAGCAAGAATCAATAAATGGGAGGGATTCAAACTAAAAAGCTACTTCTCAGCAAAATAAACCAATCAATGAAGTGAACAGAGAGCCCACATCCTGGGAACAAATTTTTGCCACATGCACATCAGATAGAGCACTGGTCTCCAGGATATATAAAGAATTCAAAAACTTAACACCAAAAAAACAACTCAACCAGTAAATGGGCCAAGGAGGTGAACAGAAACTTCTTAGAAGAAGACATACAATCAGTCAACAAATATATGAAAAAATGTTCAACATCTCTAGCCATTAGAGAAATGCAAATCAAAATTACTCTAAGATTTCATCTCATGCCAGTCAGAACGGCAGTTATCAAGAATACAAACTGTCAGGATATTCCCAGCCAGGTAGTGAACTCCCCTTCGGCCAGCGAGTGGGAGGGGCACCCCGGGAGTCTCCGGTGGGGTCGGACTGAGAGAGGAAGGCCGCCTGGCACAAATCACCATGTACCAGGGGGGTCTCATTTAAGCAAGTACCAATTTATTGAGGGGGTTCCCAGGCTTATATAGGAAGGAGGGTCCAGTGGTGTCCGGTTTCTAAGCTAATAATGCGGAAGGGGCTGTCCACCTGAAACAGTATAGGGTCACTCGGCTAAAGCAGTATGGGGGCAGAGGTCAGCCAATAAAAGTGCGGGGAGGTGGCTTCTCAGGCAGCGTGGTCAGCACTGAGCTGACTGCTCAGCGCCATCTTATGGCACGCCCCCACACAAACAAGTGTTGGCAAGGATGTGGAGGAAAAGGTACACTCATACATTGCTGGTGGGACTGCAAATTGGTACAATCAATCTGGAAAGCAGTATGGAGATTCCTTAGAAAACTTGGAATGGAACCACCATTTGACCCAGCCATCCAATTCCATCCAATTTCTATACTCAAAGGACTTAAAAACACCATACTGCAGTAATGCAGCCACTTCAATGTTTATAACAGCACAATTCACAATAGCTAAACTGCGGAACCAACCTAGATGCCCTTCAGTAGATGAATGGATAAAGAAACTGTGGTATATATACACAATGGAATATTACTCAGCATTAAAAAGACAATAAAATTATGGCATTTGCAGGTAAATGGATGAAGTTAAAGAATATCATGCTAATCGAAGTAAGCCAATCCCAAAAAACCAAAGATCGAATGATCTCTCTGATAAGTGGATGCTGATCCATAATGTGGGAGGGGGCATGGGAAGAATGGAGAAACTTTGGTCAAAAAGGAGAGGAGGGGGGCTGGGATTGTAGCTCAGTGGTAGAGCGCTTGCCTCGCATGTGTGAGGCCCTGGGTTCGATCCTCAGCACCACATACAAAGCAATAAAATAAAGACATTGTGTTCATCTACAACTAAAAAAATAAATAAAAATTAAAAAAAAAAAAAAGGAGAGGAGGGAAAGGATGGGACATGGGGCAAGGAAAGATGGTGCAATGGAATGGACAACAATGCCCTGGGTTCATGTATGACTACACATATGGTGTAACTCTATATTGTGTACAACCAGAGAATTGAAAAGTTGTGCTCCATTTGTGTACAATGAATCAAAATGCATTCTGCTGTCATGTAAACCTAATTAGAATAAAAATATATTTAAATAAAAGAAGAAGAACTTAGGGTAAGCTGGGCACGGTGGCGCACGCCTATAATCCCAGCCTGCTTTGGGAGGCTGAGATAGGAGAATCGAGAGTTTAAAGCCAGCCTTAGCAATAGCGAGGCGCTCAACAACTCAGTAAGACCATATCTCTACATAAAACACAAAATAGGGCTGGGGATGTGGCTCAGTGGTCGAGTACCTCTGAGTTCAATCCCTGGTTAAAAAAAAAAAATTGAAAAAGAACTTAGGGTAAAAAGAGTTTCAAGTTACCTATTTAAAGCTATTGGAGAAGCTGGGCCCGGTGGCGCATGCCTGTAATCCCAGCACTTTCGGAGGCTAAGACAGTAGAATCACCAGTTCAAAGCCAGCCTCAGCAATGGCGAGGTGCTAAGCAACTCAGTGAGACCCTATCTCTACATAAATCACAAAAAATAGGGCTGGGGATGTGGCTCAGTGGTCTAGTGTCCCTGAGTTAAATCCCTGGTACCAAAAGAAAAAAAAAGCTATTGGAGAACTGCTAATACAAAATAACTAGAGGGACTAAGGATTCAAAGAGCAGGAAAGCACAGACAGGTGGACTCGTAAGTGCAGTCAGTTTTTCTATGGAGGAAAACTAAAAGGCTGAGAATCCAATTTGGCTAAGTTGGTGCTAAAGAACTGAGAAAAACAAAGACTCAAAACAAATTAAAAGCAGCAAAAGGGATGAATATATGGAATAATGCAAAGGAGCACTCTGTGGCAATAAACATCTTAAAATGCATACAAAATACATATAACATTCATATGTATAATAACAACATGAAAAAAATCAGTCAAAGGAATACTAACGGGAGGAACTGAAGTAACTACTTCTACAATATCATAAATCAAAGGTACATCTAATTTTTAGGGTAAGCACTAAGAGAATTAATAGCAAAGTCATAGAGAAGGGAACAGAATAACATAAAAGGTAAGATAGGAGAGGAAAAAAAAAACACTGCTGAACAATTTGGACAGGGGCTGGAGTTGTAGTTCAGTGGTAGAATTCTTGCTTAGCATGTAATATGTCCTGAATCTAGTCCTCAGCACTGCAAAACAACACACACACACAAAATGAACACATGGAAACTAAAATGTAAACATTGGATTTATAATCACTAAAAAATTAAACAGCTGCAGGCTGAGGATGTAGGGCAGTGGTAGAGAACTTGTCTAACACAGGAAAAATCCTAGGTTTAATCCTCTGTACTCAAAAAAAGAAAAAGAAAAAAAAACACCCCAAAAAACGAAATAAACACTTGGGTATAAATCCAGGAAAACAAGGACAGGATTTATATGCTGAAAACTACAAAATGATCATGAAAGCAATCAAAGAATATGCAAATAAATATAAATGTATATGAACACTTGTTTTAGTTTGCAGGGGCTGCAAAGTACTACAAACTAAGTGTGACCTAATCAACAGAATTTCATTGTCTCCAGTTTGGGAAGTTAGAAGCCCAAAATTAAGAAATCATTAGGACCATGCCCCCTCTGGAGGGAGGCACATGCAAAGATCTGTGGCACGGCTCTCTGCAAGCTCTGGTACCTCCTTGGCCTGTGAAGTGTAACTCCAATCTTCACACAACATTCTCCCTGTGCTCTTTACATTGCTTTCCCTCTAGATGCATCTTTCTCTGTGTCCAAATTTTTCTTGTTTATAAAGATGCCAGTCCTAGGCATCTCTCCCTATTCCAATATGACCTCATCCTAAGTTATTACATATGGAATGACCCTATTTCCAAATAAGGTCACATTCTGATGTATTAAAGTTAGGATTTCAACATACAATATATTTGGGAGATATTCAATATCAACCCATAACATACTATGCACGGACTGGAAAGAGTCCATGTAAACATGTTAATTCCTCCTCAAATGATCTCTAGATTTAATAAATTTTCCATCAAAATTTAGCATTACTTTAGCTGGTAATCCCACACACTTGTAATCCCAGATACTCAGGAGGCTGAGGCAGGAGGATCACAAGTTGGAGGCCAGTCTGGGAAATTTGGTAAGACCATCTAAAAATAAATAAATAAATGTAAAAACGGCTGAGGATGTAGGTAAGGGGTAGAGTGCTGAGAGTTCAATCCTCAGTATTGCAAAGAAAGAAAACAAACGAAAAAGCTGTTAGCATGACTTGCATTAGGCAAAAACAAGTTTATTCAAAAACTTACATGACAAAGGAAAGAAACTTGACAGCTGAAAAAATGATTCTCAAAAATACACGATTAGGGGCTGGGATTGTGGCTCAGTGGTGGAGCACTTGCCTCACATGTGTGAGACACTGGGTTCAGTCCTCAGCACCACATAATAATAAATAAAATAAAGATATTGTGTCTATCTACAAAAAAAATTTAAAAAAAGAAAAATACATGATTAGCTAAACTATGGAATCAGTCTGGGTGCCCTTCAACAGATGAATGGATAAAAAAATGTGGTATATTTACACAATGGACTACTACTCAGCCATAAAGAAAAATGAAATTATGGCATTTGCCAGGAAATGGGTAGAACTGGAGACTATCATGCTAAATGAAATAAGCCAATCCCAAAGAACCAAAGGCCAAGTGTTTTCTCTGATGTGCAGATGTTAAGTCATAGTTGGGGGTGGGGGAGATCAGAAGTACTTTGGATTAGACAAAGGAGAATGAAAGAAGGGGGGGTGGGGGAGATCAGAAGTACTTTGGATTAGACAAAGGAGAATGAAGGAAGGGAGGAAAAATGGGAATTGGAAAGATAGTAGAATGAATGGGACATTACTTTCCTATGTGCATGTATGAATACACGACCAATGTAATTCCAGGTCCTGTACAACCAGAAGAATGGGAAGTTATATTCCTTATGTCAAAATATATTCTACTGTCATGTAGAACTAGTAAGAATAAAAAATGAAGCTGGGCACAGTGGCGCAAGCCTATAATCCCAGCACTTTGGGAGGCTGAGACAGGAGAATCGCCAAGTTCAAAGCCAGCCTCAGCAACTGCGAGATGCTAAGCAACTCAGTGAGACCCTGTCTCTACATAAAACACAAAAACTAGGGCTGGGGATGTGGCTCAGTGGTCGAGTACCCCTCAGTTCAATCCTCGGTACCAAAAAACTAAAAAATAAAAAATGAAAGAAAATGAAAACAGAATACAGAGGGAACAATCATGTTACCAATTTTAAGACTTACTATATAGCTACAGTAATGAGTGTAACTGGTTGAGAGACATAAAGTTATACAAAACCAGAAATAAACACAAATACTGCCAACTGATTTTTGACAAGGGAGCATAAACAAGTCTAAGTACAGTCTTTTCAATAAATGATGCTGCAGTGAGTGGACATTCGCAGGCCAAGAAATTAACTATATCTTACATAAAAATGAACTCAAAAAATGGGGGGGGGGTGTACTAAGGATTGAACCCAGGGCACTTTACCACTTTATTTCTGTCCTTTTTATTTTTTATTTATTTAGAACACTCAGCCACATCCCCAGCGCTATTTTCTATTTTATTTAGAGACAAGGTCTCACTGAGTTGCTTAGCACCTTGCTTTTGCTGAGGCTGGCTTTGAACTACTTTCCTCCTGCCTCAGCCTCCTGAGCCACTGGGATTACAGGCACTGCACCCAACCTCACATATCTTATAACTCACAAAATTGGTAGAGTGCTTGCCTCATATACACAGGGCCTTGAGTTCAATCCCCAGTACCACATACAAAAAAAAAAAAAGGATGAAAAGGCAAGCTATGAACTGGGATAAACTATTTGCAAATTTCATATTCTATCAAAGATTTGTAATCTAGAATATATTTAAAAAACTCAAGACTCAAAAGTTAAAAAAAAAGATAGAAAAAGATTCATTTGGAAAATGGGCAAGACATGAACAGGTATTTTACCAAAGAGGATATATGAACGACAAATAAGCACATAAAGATGTTCAATATCATTAGCCATAATACCCAACAGTGGAAAGCAAGCAGATCTCTCATATATTACTGGTGGGAATGTAAAATGTTATGACCACTATGTGGAAAACAGTTAAAACAATTTCTTAAAAACCCAAACATATGCTTACCATACAATCCAGCAATCACATTCCTGAGCATTTCCCAGAGAAATGAAAAGTTATGTACATATAAAAACCTGTCCAGGGCTAGGGCTGTAGCTCAGTGATAGAGCGCTTGCCTTGTATGCATGAGGCAATGGGTTCAAGCCTCAGCACCACATAAATGAATAAAATAAAGATCCATCAACAACTAAAAAAATTTAAAAAATTTAAAAAAACAAAAACAAACCTGTCCACAAATATTCATTGCAGCTTTATTTATAACAGCAAACTGCTAGAAACAACCCAAGTGTCCTTCAGTGAGTAAATGGTTAAACTAATCATGGTACATCTGTAAAATGGAATATTATTCAGCAATTAAAAGCAATAACTTGAGACATGTAACAACTTGGATGGATCTCAAAGGCATTATGCTAAGACAAAGAAGCCAATCTCAAAAGACATCCTTTGAATGTGATCTCCAAAAAGCATGCTGGAAGACTGCCATTGTTACAGGATTAAGAGGTGGACCTTTTAAGAGGTGAGTAGGTTCTGAAGGTTCTGCCCTCATGAAAGGATTTATACGGTTACTGTTAAGTTACTGCAGGAGTGGTTCCTTATAAAAGAATGAGTTTGATCCTCTCATTCAAATATGTATATACCTGTGCACTCACTGCCCCTCTTGCCCTTCCACTTTCCGCCGTGGCATAAACATAGCAAGAAGACCCACACCAGATGCCAGCACACTGATCTTGGACTTCCCAGACTCCAGGACCATGAAAAAATAAATTGTTCTTCTTTATAAATTACTCAGTCTCTCATACTCTGTTACAGCAACACAAAATGGTCCAAGACACTCGTAACACAACATTCTTAATATGACAAAATTAGAGAGGGAGAACAGATCAGTAGTTGTTTGGGATTAGGAAAGGGAAAGAAGGAAGGAGAAAGTATGAGAGTGTTCCTTGGTAGTGACAGAGCAGCTCTGTATTTTTATTATAGCAGTACAGAAATCTATAATGTGCTAAAACCATAATGACAAGACCTGTACATATATACATACACATACCCGCATGCACACAATTATACACAAACAATAAAAACACCTAAAAACTGATGAAATGTGATGAGGTCTGTAAACAAAACCAATTTCCTGATTTCATAGTATGGTATGGATGAGGCAGGAAATAGACAAAAGGGTACAACAAATGTCTGTACTATTTTTGCAACTTCTAGTGAACCCAAAATTATTTCAAAATTGAAAGTTGAAAATGCATTATATTCACATGCTGATATAGGTACATACTTCATACACATATGCACATGTATGAATTCAGTCTCAAACTTATTTGGAACTACCAATTTGTAAAATATCAGTCAGATATCATGTTAATACGTAAAACCAAACCTCCATCTGGGAGCCCCATCATGAATTACAAAATTGCCGTAAATGACTATTCTGTCGTGCTTGCACTGAGCCTAAAGCTACCAGTTTATGCTTTTGCTAATTACCAGCTTAAAGTACTTTGGGCTTTATCTTAGCATTTACTGACACTGTAAGTAGGACAGGAAATGTTGAAAGTTCCTTACACATACTACCTCATTTCAAATCAATCAGCTAAAGTTCTCTTTTTCTCACAATTCCATAAGGGATACAATTAATACTAATCTCATTTTATTATACATATGTAGAAAATAAGGCACAGAAACCTTAGCATTCTTATCCAGAGTCCTTATACTTAACCAATTTGTTCTACTTAACCTAAGTTTTAGTTTTCTCTTAAAAAGCAAAACGAAATGGAAAAATCTCAAAATCATAATGCTGGGTGAAAGAAACCAGACTTAAAAATGTAGATACTATAATTCTATTTATATAAAGCTCTAGAAAATGAAAACTAATCCATAATGACAGAAAGCAGATCACTAGTTTGCTTTAAAGCAGTGAGGAGAGAGAAGGATGGACTACAAAGGAACATAAGGAAGCTTTTGAGGCGGCAGAAATGTTCTGTACTTTGTGGTGATGGTATCACAGGCTCTGTCAAAACTAACAGAAGTAAACACTCTAAGAATGCAGTTTATCGTGTACACACCTCAATAGAGCTGCTATATAAAAACAAATCGAAATAATAACTTTTCAAATAAGCAAACTGCCTTGATTTTAACCTTACCAACAATTTTAAACCACAACAAAACCAAAATTAAATTGGTAGCCTGGACACATAAAAGTCGTTAACAGTACATAACATAAAGAACACTATTAAAGTTCTATGAAGTAGAAAAAGAGAACTTCAGCTGATTGAATTTAAAAGGTTCTTACTATTTCCCTAAACAGTAATACTTTTGTTCATTAAATCAAGACCAGGGTATAAGAAGTTGACAAACTGGAAAGTAACTTTCTAAAATTAAATTTCTGGTTTCTACAACAAAGGTGCACTACATGGAACCTTGCACTCTTTGTTCAAATTCAAATCAACCAAGCCTTTGTGCTCCCATTCATTCTTCTTTCAAATTTCCATTCCCGTTACCATAGGAACCTGCTAGCTGACAAACCACCAAGCATAGTGACAGTCCAAGCTTAGCAAGGGGTGTGAAAAGGGGACAGAGTCAAAGGCCAAAATTTGACTCATGAGAATCAGAATTCCAACCTTTGTCGCTTTACAAAGGGTATGGTAACCACAGAAACTGCACCCTCCTGGGTTTGGGAATATTATGACTAAATTCAGTAAATGGGAAACCAAACGTGGAATTGCCTTGAAAATTAAAAAAAAATGGTATTCATAGTTATTTCAGATTCAAATTAGGGTAAGAAATTATTCAAAAATAAATTTTTAGAATGACTTTAAGCAAATAAAAGCTTTTAAAAACTCCCTTTTTGTAACAATACTCTAATGATAAAAGGTCTAAAGCTTTATTACTTTGCATCTAAAAAAAAATCCTCTAATCCTACAGATTTTTCTAATCTTAATTTTTAAGTGTCCCATGATAACGTGTAAGTACTTCCAAGTCTTTCAGTGAGTTGGTTTGCAGAATTCACCATTATCACAGGAACCTATTCACCTTCATAAGCAGTCCATAAATTTGACTTTTCTTTAGGAAGTAAATTTTTAATATTTCCAATATCATGGAGAATTCTGAATTATGGCATGTCTTAAAAATAAAACTTCACAAACCAAATTCCACTACCTCTAATAATTTAATTTAAAACAAGTATTTTTGCTGGAGATTGTCTCAGGAGGCTGAAGCAGGAGGATCCCAAGGTCAAGGCCAGCTTCAGCAACTTAGCAAAACCCTCACCAACTTAGCAAGGCACCATTTCAAAATAAAAAATAAAAAGTGCTCAGGGAATGTAGCTCAGTGGTAAAGCATCCCTGGATTCAACCCTCAGTACCAATAAAATAAAATAAGATAAAAATAAATTAAGGGCTGGGATTGTGGCTCAGCGGTAGAGCGCTTGCCTCGCATGCGTGAGGCCTGGGTTCGATCCTCAGCACCACATACAGAGCAATAAAATAAAGACATTGTGTCCATCTACAAAAAAATTAAAAAAATAAAATAAAATAAATAAATTAAAAATAAATCAAGGGCTGGGGCTGTAGCTCAGTGGTAGAGCGCTTGCCTCGCATGCCTGAGTCACTGGGTTCGATCCTCAACACCACATAAAAATAAATAAATAAAATAAAGATATTGTGTCCATCTACAACTAAAAAAGTGTTAAATAAATAAATAAAGTTTTTTTCTTTTGGTACTGGAGATTGAACTCAGGGGCACTTGACCACTGAACCACATCCCCAGCTCTATTTTGTGTTTTATGTAGAGACAGAGTCTCACTGAGTTGCTTAGTGCCTCGCCATTGCTGAGGCTGGCTTTGAACTAGCAATTCTCCTGTCCAAGCAAGTTATTTTTAAGTTAATTCCTTTAAACAGATTTGTCACACTAAAAAATAAATTAAAATGTTCAAAAGCTGATTTTTCCCCCTAAAATCAGGTGCAATTAATTCTCCACTACTTGTAGGTACATTTTTTCAATTTAGAAACAACTTCATTCTGGCTGGTTTACTCTGGTCACAAAACAGGCTTCTTAAGCGTCTTCAGAGTTAAGGAATATAGCTCAAAGATACAGAGTGCTTCCTAGAATACCCCAAATTATTTTTACATGAGGTACATTATACTAGTCTCTTAAAAAACAAACAAAAACCCCTATCTGAGTTTTAAGGTCTACTTGAATACCATCTACAACTTGAAGCCTCCACATATGATCATTCTCTCTGAAAGCACTTCATGCCTTTTGTAACACCAAGTTCTTCCTTATAGTCATTCAATCAAAATATACATATATTTTAATGTTTTTTAGTTGTTGATGGACACAATATCTTTATTTATTTATTTTTATGTGGTACTGAGGATCGAACCCAGTGCCTCACACATGCAAGGCAAGCACTCTACCACTGAGCTACAATCCCAGCCCCAATCAAAATAGATTTAATAAATACTATGTCTTAGGCTCTGCCTTGAAAGATGAACAAAACAGAACAGTTTAAAATTTTTTAAAATAAAACATCCTTACTAATATATTTTAAAAGCATAATGTATGGGCTAGGCATATAATTCAGTAGTAGAGTGCCTGCACTAGGCCCTGGGTTCATTCTCCAGTACCACCTGCGCAGTGGTGAGGTGGAGGTGTGGAGGTGGGAAGCACAATGTGTTTCCTACAGAAAAATAAGAAAATGTAAGCCACTACAGGGTAGGGCAGTAACTTAGTGGTAGAGCACTTGCCTAGCATGCATGAGGCCTTGGGTTCAATCCCCAGAACTGAAAAATGAAAAAGAAAGAAAATACAAACATTAAATAAAGAACACAGCAAACACAAACTGTTCAGAAACAACCACTGTTGGCCTTAATGGAAATTCTACCAGATCACTTACTCTGCATGAACATGCATATACTTTTATCAACAAAGCCAGAATGATACCATACATTTTATTATCTCCCTCCCTTTTTTTTCGGTACCAGGGACTGAGCCCAGATGCTTTTGGGTATTTTTTGGTACCAGGGATTGAACTCAGGGGCACTCGACCACTGAGCTACATCCCCAGCCCTATTTTGTGTTTTATGTAGAGACAGGGTCTCACTGAGTTGCTTAGCGCCTCGCTGTTGCTGAGGCTGGCTTTGAATTCGCGATTCTCCTGTCTCAGCCTCCCTAAGTGCTGGGATTACAGGCTTGCACCACCGTGTCCAACTTCAAACTACTATTTCTAACCCCATGACATTAAGAGTTTAAATACAACATAATCATGACCATTGCCATCTCTAAGAGATTTACGGTGTAATTGATTCAAACATTTATTTAGCATTTACTATGTGTGAAGCTCTATGTTAAGCATTTACTATATGTAAGGCTCTACGTTAAGTACTGGGGATACAAAGATGAACACAGACAAGCTCTGCTTCCATGGAGTTAAAATTCTACTAGGAGTAACAAAAATAGAAACAATTCTAACATAATAATACACACACCACAACAGAGGTACATGTAAAGCACACTGGTAAGTGTGGAGGAGAGAGCCATAGACTTTGAGCATTCCAGGTTTCACAAAGAAGTAATAACAAAACCAGGCTTTGAAAAGTGAGAGATTACCAACAGGTATACTGGAATAGCCTTCATGGCAAAGACAGCATTTCCAAAGACTTGGCAGGTTCAAGTAATGCTAAAAATTCTGTGCAATTGTGATGAACAGTTTCTGAAGAGAATAAGGCTAGGAGAAAAAGTGAGAGTTAACTTGTGAATATCTATCATGCTTTGATCTTCTGGGTTGGCACTGCTATTTTATTTATTATTTAAAAATATTTTTAGTCATGGATTGTCACAATATCTTCATTTTATTTACTCATTTTTATGTAATGCTGAGGATTGAACTCATTGCCTCACACGTGCTAGGCAAGCACTCTACCACTGAGCCACAACCCCAGCCCTGGCACTGCTATTTTAAAAAGTAATTTTCATATATCTCATTTGATTCTTTTTTTTGGGGGGGGTGGGTAACTGGAGATTGAACTCAGGGGCACTTGATCACTGTACCACATCCCCAGCCCTATTTTGTGTTTTATGTAGAGACAGGGTCTCACTGAATTGCGTAGCACCTCACCATTGCTGAGGTTGGCTTTGAAGTCGCGATTCTCCTGTCTCAGCCTTCCAAACTGCCGGGATTACATGCTTGCGCCACTGCGCCCAGCTTCTCATTTGATTCTTATAATCAATTCCAATTTAATGGGTTGATACTTAACCCATTTATTTAACTATGTCCTAATTTCAAATGAAAGAACGTACACATTAGGAATCCTCTATATACAACGTGAGAAGATCCTACCTGTTGTGAATAATCAAATCTAAAATAATTCAGATTCTGTAATTTCTCTCATTCTTCATATGCCCAGCTTACTGCCCAAATACCATACTCTGTTCCTGGCAGGCTTAAAGCCTCGGCCTGCTAATGCTACAGCTAGGGAACTCTCTTTCAGTTTTTCTAGTCTCCAGTGTTATACTTGAGAGTGTGCTGGGACTATTTGCTCTAATTACTTGCTCCTGGTAAAAGCTGGCAGACATATCCAAAGTTCCAAGATCAGCAGAGGAAGAGAGGGAGAAGTGTCATCAGTAGCTATGCACACGCTGTGCTGTCCAGTGAGTCTCCATGTCCTTTGCTGTTATAGAAACTTTATGCTCTTAAACTGTTTGATGGTTCTTCCTATTAGGGGCATCACTATTCAAATATGACAACCGTGTAATAAGCAAGTGTCTCCAACATGACTTGAAATCATTGGGAACTTTTTCTCTTAGAAATGACTGCCCACTTAGGACTATCCTCAGAATGCCTGAAATGCAGACAGAGGCAACCATTGCCGACAAACTATCTAGACTTTTTTGAGCATATATGAGAAGAGGGTAGAGAAAGCCTACTAGACTGTACTTATGAATGCCCCATGAACCTACAACTAAAGATATAAGTTCATTTGGAGGCAAATATGTTATCTTTCTAGTAATTCTCTCTAGACAATTCAGAAAAAGAATTTGGAGTAGAATTAACATTTGCAGATCACCTATTGTATGCCATGTATTGTGCTACTTTATAAATCACTGGTGTTATTACTGCCTTTTCACAAATTAAGAAAACAAGCTTCAGGAATGTTTAGTAACTTGTCCAAAGTCTTAAGCCTACTGCACAGCAGAGCTAAAAGTCGAACCCAAGTCAGTACAAAAACAGCTTCATGTCTAGTTTCTTACTACCCTATTTGCTTTCCAAGAGTTATAACTTACAATGATACTAGAAACAAAGGCATTTCTAACTCAATATTTTGGTGAGAAAATCAGTAACTTTAATACACAGCAAAGACTACCATGATAGACACAATGCCTGACACTTTCCGTATTCAACCAATACCCTCTTGTCATATATCCTAACCTGAAAATCTACACCAAATCTTTCTGTTCACCAGTTAGACCTTGTGTAGTCAGAGGAAAAGCAGAAAATGTTCTCTAAAATATCTTGAAGTATTTGGAGTATAAGATGCCCTTCACATTGCAAAATCTATGAATAATAATCTACAAAATTTCCCAGATTTATTTTAATCTACTTTGAATTAACATTTGACTTTTATTATAAAATGAAAAATTTCAAAACATATATGCTTGCATTTGCTGAAAGCACTGTACTAATGGCTTAAAGACTAAAGTATAAAACATTCTCTCTAAATTTACTATATAGCATATAAATGTGAGAATATGGATAAATGGCAAAAACTATCACTATGGAGTATTTACTATGTGCCAAGTACTTTATAGATGTATTTTTATTTTATATTGCAAAAGCCTGTGTGATTTTTATTTGACTTATTTTGTAAAGAAAGAAACTATGGTGGGAAAATTCATATTAACTTGTAACACTGCTAGAAAGTGTTATAGAGCTATAATTCAAAACCATGTTGTCCAACTCCAAAGCTCCTTGCCACCACTGTTCACTGCCTCCCAGTTCTTACCTGGCACATATATCTGTGTCCTCAATTCTAAAACCATTACAGAGACACATATACACATATTTAAACCTACCATTAACTACAACCATTAATTTGTCATAGTTTCTAAAGTAAAATCATAAAGAAGTGCCAAAAAATTACTATTAAAAAATTCAAATAAGACAAAAACTTCTCATAAAATCTGAGAGATCAACAACAGATAATGCACATAATAAAGTTGTTTTTATTACTTGAGAGTTGTTCTTACATTGATGTGAACATAATATGACCAGGAAATCATCTTGAGTATTTAAAAAAATTCAAAAATTGTTAACTCTAAAGGCAGAACAAAAGAACTCATTTTTTGAAAAAATCACATTATATTCAATGACTTAACTATGCATGTTAGTATAATCTGCTCTTCATTTGAAATTTTTATTAGCCAAATAAGAGGGATGTAATTGCTTCATAACTTAAACAATTTTAAACTTCTGAGGGACTATTATCTCCCATGTTCTAGTGTTCCAAATTTCTTTGTAAAAGTATAATATCTAAAAAGTAAATCTGGAGTAGCATTCCAATAAATGAATTCTTCAATCTATCAGACTGAACCAAAATATATAAATTTTTAAATGTATATAATATAGTTTAAAATAGCATATTTTCTTATTCATGAAACACATCAGATGACAGGGCAATATCATTTTCTAAGATATGTTGAAGGACAGATCAAGTCTTACCTCCATTGCTAAAGCTGCTGTCTGTTGGTCATAATGATTCAGAAGATTAGGCATGAAGGTAGTATTATAAGGCAAATCCTGGCACATCCTCAATGTAATAGGTTCACAAGAAAACAAACTGTGCCCACCTATCTGCCCCACAAACATAGTCAAGAGCCAAAGAGAAAAGACCATCCAATTCATAGCCATTCTTCTTGGATCTGAATGAGATTCAGATGATCAGGCCTACTCAGTATGTATTTTAGATCAATATACACCTGCAGGTCTTGGCTTGAAAGTACTTCTTCTGTATCTTACTGTTAAGTTCTTCAAAAGTTAAATACTCTTTGTATCGTCAGAGGTTTGTTAACTTGGTCTCACAAAAGGCATTTGTTTTTGGTTTCACAATATGGGCAAATGACATCATCTTGTTTCTTCTTTTCGTTTTATTACATAGGGCACACTTGGCCAACGTATCAAGTTGATCAACCACATTCCCAAATCACAGATTCCATCTTAGGAGAAGAGCTATTTCTTCCTTTGATTGAAATATCTGAAAGAATTATTTAAAAAATGGGAGAAGTTAGTCATTTCCTCTCAAAATATTGTGCACTTAACATTAAAATATTTGATGACACACCATACTGATCTTATAGATAAAATACATGAGTACCTCATAAAAATAAATATAGTTTTTCTACTTTATCATTTGTGCTATAGATATGCTAAAACTGTCCTTAAATAGCATTTAAAAACAAATTGATTTTCCTCTTTCAGTTGCTTATATGACACATGCTTTAACTTCTTGCCCATGATGGCACTCTTTCATTTGTCTCAAGATATAACTGATTCACTTTAAAAAATTCTTATGCTTTTGTCCTAAATTTTATTTAAACATTTTCTGTAACCTAAATTATTAAATTTAAAATTTATTATGTGTTTTAATCATCAAGAGTACCTTTTTTACATGAACTGATTTGGCAGAAGGGATCTGTGAAAGGTTTGAAAAATAAATCAAAAGATAAATTTAAGCCTCTTACTAGCTGTGTGAACATAAATATATCATTTAACTTCTATGAACCCATAATTTTTCTTCCCAGAAATGTTCTACCACCACTTCTCTTACAGGATGATATATGAGTGAATTATGAGATAATGCATGCAAAAGTACTTTATAAATAGTAAAACAGTATCAAACATTAGGTATTTTTATTACTGAATTACAGCTGATAAAGGTGCTACCTCTATCAACCAATAATAAACTGACAAATAGACGGTTCTAAAAATAATATGAGGAAATTTTCTCAACACTACACCATCTTTTTAGATAGCAAAAAAATACAATACCATAGATACAGACCTTGAATTACAAACATTTAACGAATAGCCATTACACACAGCCAGGCTCCAGAGAACAGAAATCATCCCTAAAATAGGAATGATTCCCAGCTACCATTTCTACTGAGTTTTAGAATCTCTGACTTGCCCCAACTTTCCCAAGGGTGACAATACATGTGATGCTCAATTGGGGCTAGATGGGTGTGCATGGAGCAAGTTTGGTTTAGTAATGATGCTAACTTTATTTTCATTAAATTTTGCTTCATATGCACTGGATATTCTTCTTGTGGACAGCCCAGGTTGAGAAAAGATGAGAAATTCAGATTCAGATATTCTTAGAGAGTCAGGTTAACAGGACAACTAAAATACTAACTCAAATAGTCAGGACAGCTTAGACCTTGAGACCTGAAACCAGCTTAGTTTGAAGAGGGAAAGAATCTGTTCTTCAGCACTGATTATCAATGATTAGTAGCTCTGTATCCTCAGCTCTAGCTCCAGATAGAAAACTATTTGAAATAAACAGAACAGTGGCTCAATCTTCCAAATTTCTAGTAGATGATTGTGAATGATGGAAATCTTTTGGTCTCTAGAATTAGGAACACTAAAGTTGCTTATAGTCCTGCTCAAAAAGTCTAAATCTCCCTATACTTTATGCCAGAGATTTCTGTGATAGATTCTTTGTCTACACTTTTTTTTTCTTCTCTCCTTTAAGTTAATCCCAGAAATGTTGAGATCTGGCTAAAGAAAACTGATGCTAAACATAAAAACATGTTTAAGCTTACTTACCTTGCAGTGTGGTACCAATTATGCATATTATTGTCAAATAACTGTTGAAAGCTTTATTTGATTATAGTATTAAAACATCTATGTAGGGCTGGGATTGTAGCTCAGCGGTAGAGCGCTTGCCTTGCATGCGTGAGGCCCTGGGTTCGATCCTCAGCACCACATACAAAACAATAAAATAAAGACATTGTGTCCATCAACAACTAAAAAAATATTTTAAAAAAATCTATGTAAATTCAGTCTTTGTAGTTTATTGCTTATGCAGCATGTTAATCTACTTGCAACTAAAAAAAGTAAAGGGAACATTGTTCCCTATTGACTATGTACACAACAATATTAAGAATTTCAAAATTTCATTTAGACTAGTCTCTTTTCAAGCATTTATGGGTTCAAATTTATGGTTCAAAGAAGACTAATTACATAAAACTTGAGGAAGAAATTAAGTAATACCTTTTTTCATTTTTAAAACCACATGAAATGCATCCTTATTCTTCTATCTACTTCATCTATTTTACTTGATTTCCTCTCAATTATTCCTTTTGCCTTATTTGCAAATGAAGGCAAATACCTTCTTATGTTTCCTTATGTACTACGACATCCAAATTACCTACATCAAAATGCTTTCTAGAATTTCTTTTATTTTTTAATTTATGGGTTTTGTTTTTTAGTTTTTAGTACCAGCCCTTTCTTAAAAACTTTTATTTTGAGATGGTCTCACTAAGTTGTCCAGGCTGGCCTTGAACTTGCAATCTTCTTGCCTCAGCCTTTGAATAGCTGGGATTATAGGGATGCACCACTGCACCCAGCTTGAAAACATTTTTGCAAATCTGTTAAACTGCAGAAAGACAATAATCTTAATATGGTAAGACTGTAGTTCATGATTATTACAAAGGGGTGGAGGGAACAATAGAATACAGTGAGAAAAAAGAAAACAGCAGATGGAAAGATTTTAATAAAGAATTTTCATTACATTAATAATAAAGAATGCAATCATGAGAACTTTCTGCTAATCAGATGGGCAAAAATAAACACAACATAAGAGAGGGTATAAGGAAAAGAAAATTTCAGCTACTTTCAAAACCAATGTAAATTAGTTGACACTTTAAAAAAATGACTGCTTATATCAAAAGTACTTAAAATGTGCATAATTTGATCCAGCAAATCTATTTTATAATTTATTCTAAGAAGATAAACATACAAGTACACACAATGCATAATTAAATTTTAGCATAACATTATTTATAACAAAAAACTGGAAACAATCTTAGAGTCTACCAATAAAGAACTAGCCAAATAAATTATGGTATAATTGCATAACAGGATACTATATAGTTACTGAAAATAAAAAGCCTGACTACAGTATAGCTCAGCAGCAGAGTGTGTGCTTAGCATGACAAGATCCTGTATTAAATCCCCAGCACTTCCCCACAAAAAAGATAGACTTATATTTATTGACATGATAATATTATAACAATGAATAAAACTAAAAAGTAGTTTATTAGTACATATATATACATGTACATACACACATAAAAACCATTTTGTTAGAAAAATATGTGCATATTAAAATTGATATAACTAATATAACTAATTATGATATAACTATTTCAGTTATTTAAAAATAATATACAGTGAAATGAATCAGACATTATTACCCTATGTGGATATATGATTACATGACCAGTGTAATTTTACATCATTACAAACAGAAGAATGAAAAGTTATACTCCATTCATGTATGATATGTCAAAATACATTCTAATGTCATGTATAACTAATTAGAATAAAAAATTATTTTACCTTAAAAAATAATATAAATGTTCTACGTAATTTTATAAAAGAACCAATGTTACATTATTTCATATGTGAAATAACTGCAAAATTTATAAATGTGTTCTGACTAGCTGACAAGAATAAATACTAGCTAAATACTTTACTGGCTGGTAATTAAAGCAATAAACCAAAGTACACACTACCTGTCCTACTATGGGTAATAAGCAAAAATGTGATGATTAATTCAATGATTTCAACACTGGAAAAAAGATCACCTATTAACTAAATCAAATGGAATACACATTTTTAAAAACTTCTCATACATATTTCAAATTGTTCTTCAATAACAATGAAATAACTGCTTCTAATGAGGATGATATCACTTTTCCTAATGAAAAAGCTCTAAATTGAAGTTCCACACCTATAAGACACAGAGAAGATTCTGGACCCAAAAAGATCTTGCCAAAATATAGCAACTCTAATTAATAGCTGTTTAGGGCTTTCTTACTGATATTATCATATTCTTAAATTTCAGGAATCTGTAGCATTTCAACTAAATAAAGGGACCTACTGGGTTGATATAATTGTGAACAATTTCAGGCACCAAGGCGCAGGCAAAAAGTGAATACTATAAGCCAGGTGTGGTGGTGCATGCCTCTAATCCCAGAGACTGGGAGGCTGAGGCAAGAGGATCAACCGGGCATGGTGGTGCACGCCCCTAATCTCTGCACTTTGGGAGGATGAGACAGGAGAATTCTGAGTTCAAAGCCAGCCTCAGAAACGGCGAGGTGCTAAGCAACTCAGTGAGACCCTTTATGTCTCTACATAAAACACAAAATAGGGCTGGGGATGTGGCTCAGTGGTCTAGTACCCCTGAGTTCAATCCCCAGTACCAAAAAGAAAAAGAAAAAAAAAGAGGATCACAAATTCAAGGCCAGCCTCAGCAACTCATCATGACCTTCAGCAACTTAGCAAGACCCTATCTCAAAATTAAAAATAATAAGGGGTAAGGATGTAGCTCAGTGGTTAAAGTGCCCTCAGGTTCAATTCCCAGCAGACACACACACACACAAAAAAAAAAAAGCAAAGAAAAAAAAAGTGAATGCTGTGACAATAACTGGTCATGCACTAGCTATGGAAAAAGAAGCATTTTTACTTCTCCATAGAACTATATAAAATATATTGAAATCTGATTTCAGATTAAGTTACTTAGTAACATCATATCAGAAAATAAAAAGGACTGGGCATGTAGCTCAGTGGTATAGAAGCTTGCCTAGAACCTAAGTCCCTGAGATTATCTCCCATCATGGTTAGGGGAAAGAAAGAAAAAATAAACAACTAGATACTTTAAACCTACACGTTTCTATTTTTATGAATGTTAACATCAGGAATCTGATATTCCCCAAGTATTTATCAGTTTTCTTTTGATGATTAAAAAGTAAAAGCTCTATGGGGTTAGGGTGGTGGTGGCTCAGTGGCAGAGCGCTTGTCTAGCATCTGAGAGGCACTGGGTTCGATTCTCAGCACCACATAAAAACAAAGTCCATTGATACCTAAAAAAATATTTAAACAAACAAAAAGTAAAAGCTCTAAGCCTGGCGGGGTGGCACAAGCCTGTAATCCCAGCACTTTGGGAGGCTGAGACAGGAGAATTGCAAGTTCAAAGCCAGCCTCAGCAATGGCGAGGCACTAAGCAACTCAGTGAGACACTGTCTCTACATAAAACACAAAATAGGGCGGGGCATGTGGCTCAGTGGTCGAGTACCCCTTTAGCTTTTTCTCCAGTACCAAAAAAAAAAAGTAAAAGCTCTATATTAGCCAAATTATATTATTATATTTTATGCATGTATGACTATGTAACAACAAATACCATCATTATGTGCAACTATAAATAAATTTGCACACCAATTAAAAAAAAGTGGGGAAAAAGAAAACCCTTAAAATAAGATCAGCTAAGTATTTGTCCTAAAGGACAGCAATAAATGCAACTTTGGAAGACTGTCTTCCAGGGTAGCAACAAAGCCAGACCCAAAGAACATATGTGGGAAAAGCAGGAGGTAGCAAGTGTGAAGGGGAAAGCGGGCTGAATCCCTGAAGAAACTGAGAACAGCAGACCTTAAGGGTTCGTCAAGGGTGTCCGGCAACAAAAGACTGTTCAGCAATGCTATTTCAATAACACTTTCTCTACAGAGAGGGACCCATTTCACCATTCTCAGTTTAGATTTAATTTTTCTGACACCTGTAAATACAAGTAAAATTTTTCATTTTCAATTCAGAAATACCATTTAAAGCTTGTCTCAAAGTAAATGTTGAATTCATAGTAGCTACAGTGGGAAAAGGGAAGCTTGTCTTTCACACAAGTTTTCTAAGAATGCATTACAAGGATTGGCAATCACTGCTTCTAAATAAGTTTCTTGTCTGAAGGATGTTATTGTCTTATTTAGAGAGATAAAATACACATTCAGAATATATTCATTGCTCCAGTGTTATTTTTCTTTTCCTAAAGCCTTTGTAGATTTTGTTTTTTTTGTTTTCTTGATCTTATTAAATAATAATAATTATTATTATTAATATTATTAATAGTAATAATTACTCAAAATATTGCTCCTGGTTGCTATAAGAAAGTTTATATAGCTTCTTATTTAATTCATAGAACCTAGATTCCTATTAATCTCATAGTGAATATTCTCTTCTGACCTTTCCTACTTCACCTAATTTTTAAAGTCCATCTTGTCATCTGATTACAATAATCTAATCTTTCGATGTGATTTAAAAAAAAAAATCCCAGGAAAAACAAATACATCTAAGGTTCAGAATTAAAATAAATGGTACACACCAACATGCAGTCCAATTTACAAATTATTAAATTCTAAGACTAAAGACAGCATAGGAGCTTTTAAAATTAACCTGGAGCCAGGTGTGGTGACACATACCTGTAATCTCAGTATTTGGGGAGGCTGAGACAGGAGAATCCCGAGTTCAAAGCCAGCCTCAGCAGGGGCAAGGCCCTAAGCAACTCAGTGAGACCCTGTCTCTAAATAAAAGGGGATGTGGCTCAGTGGCGGAGTACCCTTGAGTTCAATCCCTGGTACCCTCTCCCCCCAAAAATTAACCTGGAAATAAAACTGGAAGTGAAAAGATGGATAGATTCTGGTCTTTAAAAAAAGGCTGAAATTCAAGCCCAGCTTCCATCTGCAATTAAAATCTGTTTGTCAGAAAATTTTAAGAATTTCCAATAGAAAATATCAAGCCCCTGCTTCCTTTTCCTTAGCAAGGTTGGATGGTTTGTATGCCCTGCTTACAAAATTATTTCAGTTAAGATAAAATTGGGGGATCAGAATTTGTTATGCTTAATAGCCCAGTTATATTCATCTCATATTTCTTCCATTTCTTAGATCACCAAATAGTTCTCAGTATAATGAACTAGAAAGCCAAAGGAAGGGAATTCCTTTTTGTTACAATAGGTAAAACTCTTTCCTAGCCAGTAAAGAGCTGTTACTCTTCAAACATTTATTCCTAGCTTTAAAGAAATACCGCTTCTGAAAACCTCATTTTCTTTCCTCAAAACCTGGCTGAGCATCTTTTCACCAATCTATACTGAAAAATTTCTCCAGTATGTATTTTTGAAGTCATTTAAAAAAATTTGCGTTGTTGCTTTCTTGTTGTACAGAGCCGCAGCTTTAAGCAGCCATAATTCTAGAGTTTGAGGGGTAAGAACAAAAACAACAACAAAAAACCTTGAGAACACCACCATTCTCCCGTTAAAGTGGTTCTTTACCTCATGTCTCCTAAAGAAAATAAAATCAATAGTCTTACATCAATGAACTAACACCTCAAGAAGTTTTGACCATAAAACCTTAAAACTTTTACTAACAAACTAATATGAAATGTAAGTTGGGTAGATAATTTTTCTGGAGGTCAAGTGGGAAACAGACAACCTATTGTGAGCAAAAAAATCTCCTCTCCTTCCCCAGTGATAAAGCTTTCACATTGTACTATACAAAGAATGTGCACTTGTGTTTTAAATTCTTGGCAACCCTCACTACTTCAAATATCTCAATCATGAAATCCACCCCCCCAAAATCCACCTAAATAACTCAAAGCACACAATAAAGCTCAAAGAAATAACAGAGGTGGAGATGAGAAAAGGAATGAAAGCGCCTAAGAGCCCACAGTCCTTTCTTCTCCTTTTATTAACAGGACAGTGTTATAGATTTAGGAAAGTGATGGAGATAGAGATTTATAGTGGATGAGGAAAAGGAAGAAAAAGAAGAAAGAGGGTATAATGGTAGGCTTTATTAATAATTTACTTATTTTCCTAATAGTTTCACAGCATTTGGGGGTTTGGTGGGGGAACCATGTTATTTTACTAATATAGGGCATATGGTAAGAGAAGGGCTGTTATTTTAGTTATATTTTATCTTAAGCCCACACAGTCAAGCTTTTACACCTACTTCTTTCCTAACTGAAAGATTCCTAACAATCTTTTTAGCTTCATGCTGTGGTTTGGTAGTTCAAGTAGATGTTTTTGTTTCCTGGAGGAAAAGGTTAATATTGATTTGCTTAAAAGCAAAGATGGAAAGCATTACCTTCAGGAGTACTTCCTCTACAATAACAGAACTGAGGATTTATCTATTTCTTTCTAGCATAGCATATTTCTTTCTAACATACCACTAAGGGATTTAAAAAAAAAAAAGGCTGAAGAAGGAGGTAACATCCTCCATGTCAGCTGGGTCTTTGTTTCCTTGCTCCTCTGTATTGGTTTTGCAGAGTAACCCAATTCCAGTAATTAATATTCCAGGTCTATCAAAACCACTTTTCTAATACAAGATTGTTTGAAGTCAGGCGTGATGACGCAGGCCTATGATCCCAGTGACTCCACAGGCCGAGGCAGGAGGATCACAAGTTCGAGGCCAGCCTGGGGCAACTCAGCTAGACCCTGTCTCAAAAAAACAAAAACTTAAAACAAAAAAAAACAAGAAGTGGGGCTAGGAATGTCGGCTAGTGGAACAGTGCTTGCCTAGCAGGTCCGTGCCCCTGAGTTCGATCCCCAACACAATTTCAAAAAAAGATTTTGTTTGAATACTTGTACATGCAGCTGGTCTGCTCTGTGGCTGTAGCTACTTAAATTCAGAAGGGAACCCAAATTCACTCATTTTACAGTGGGTAAAAAACCCGACCTCTTTCATAATATTTTTCAAGTTTAAATCTGCCAGGAAAAAAAACATAGCATGCACCTTTTAAAATCCCCTTTTAGAAAAAGAAAAGAAAAGCCTTCTTGCTCTTACAGGAGGAGGCAGCTAACTCCAAGGCTCCTAGGATAGCAAATGCCTCTAGGATGATGTTTACGTTTCTCGAAATGACACAAGTCCACTTAATGCTGCTCGCCCGCTCGCTGGGCGCCTTTATTTCGGAGGCCATGTGTTCGTGACCCAGCTGCACCCACCCCGGGGCAAACGCACCACCACGCAAGGGGCACTCGGGAGGCACCGGGGGCACCGACTTTGCAAACTGGTGGGCTGGGAGGGACAACTTTTCGGCTCCGGACGGGAAGGTCGGCCCGGAGCTAAGGCGAGCGGGGCCGGGCGGGAGCGGCACGGCGCGCGGGGCGGGCGGGCGGCGCGGAGCCGGGCGCATTGTCCTCCCGCCGACGCCCCCGCGGCGCGGGGCGCAGGAGCCGCTCGCCCGGCCGGCCTCCTGCGCGGGGCGGCGGGGTGCGGCGAGCCGCCGCGTCCACACTCGCACAGGTTGCCCGGCGCCGGCGGGGCGGACCGGGTGGACAGCCTCCGGGGGCAGCCCCGGCTCAGCCCCCAGCCCCCAGCCCCGAACTCGACGCCGCGACCCCGGCCCGCCGCGGCCCGACCGGCCCGCGGGAAGGCGCCCTGGCGCCCGCCACAACCCGGCGCCCACGGCTTTTGTTTTGGCCACGACGAGAATAACGATCCCTGAGGAGGAGGCGCCGGGCTGCAGGAGGCTCCTCGGCGGGGTTAGGCGGAGCAGCCTCCGCCGCCGCGGCGCCTCCTCGTCCTGCGCTCTCGCCGCTGCCCTTCCCGCCCACCCGGCCCCGGGGACCGACGCCGCGGGGCTCACCTCAGACCTGGGCGCTGGGTTCCAAGGGGTTGCAGCGCCGGCCGCAGGCGGCCGCGCGTCCCTCAGGTACCCCGAGCGGCCGAGGACCGCCGGCGCGCGCCTCGGAGCGACCGCGAGCTTTGGCGAGCGCCGGGGCGCGCGGCCCGGCAGCGAGAGCGCGCGCACGCACGGCGCAGGCGCGCCGCGCACGCTCGTCCAAGCCTCCCTTCTGGAGCGCGGCTGCGGTGCTGGATCTGCGCGCGGCTGCTCTCTGCCTCGCGCGCGGGCGGACGCCTGCGGCTGTCCGGCACCGGCGTGGTGGTTCCCACCTATGCAAGCGGTCGTCCGAGGTGCTCCCGGCCCTCCTTGCAAAGCACGCCCTCCTCTGCTGCAATAGTACCGCGACTCGCCAGCACCCAAGCCCGGGACGCTGTCAGTGCAAGAACACCAACTCCTTGCTCCGAGCGCTCGGGTGCAGACCTAGGGACCCCGGGTCTGGGGGTGGTCAAGAGGCGGGTCAGCGGGCACGGAGGGTGGAACAGGGCGCAGGTAGCGGCGGGCACCTGGCGGGTTGCACACCTGACACACCGTGGCAGTCTGGAACGGAGTACTGGCCCGGGAGTAATTTGCGTCCTCTTTGCCAAGACCTTATTAAATAGGTGAAGCTTGTGGCTAACTAGTGCTGTGCCCCATCTTTTAGGAAAGGTCTCCGCTTTCCTTTTTTACGTAGACGATTTGAGAACCAAAAAGTCCTTAGCGATCATCAACACCAAATCTTGTTTTTCGAATGAGATAAACGCCCCAAAGGTTGGATGACTTATCCAAGCCACGCAGTGTTTTCATGACAGAGTCTGCATTCATTCTAAGCCGTGACTGCTTCTCTTTTTATCACACTTTGCCTTTCTCTGCCCTTCCCCCGCCAATTTATACTTCAAGGACATCTTTTTTGTTCTGTTGGTAGCACGCAGGGCAAGTAATCTTGAATGTACTCTACACCGCTGATCTGTGCCCTAAAAACGGTTCCGATAGCGTTTATATTATGTATATTTTCAATCGTCTTAAAAGATGCTCAAATTTTAAGTAAATATTGAAGAGTTGAGCTAAGACATAGTTTCCTATCAGAAGGTGAGCTGTTTGGGGGATGTAGTTCAGTGGTAGGGGAACTTGCCTAGCATTGGGAGGCCTAGCGTGTCATAACAGCAAAACCTCTGAACTGGCATAATAAATGAGACCTGGAATGACAATTTCCATTTTCCTAATAAACACATAATTGTATACATTTGGCGGGCGGGGGTGTTACTGGGGACTGAACTCGGACAGCGTCTCACCGAGTTGCTTAGTGCCTTGCAGTTGCTGAGGCTGGCTTTGAACTCCCGAAGTGCTGGGATTACAGGCTTGCGCCACCGCGCCCGGCTAACATTTCTTTTTTTAAAAGAAATATTGGTCCTTAGGCTGATTCTAGGCAAGTCAGTGTGTCCTGGGGAGCCAGTAGTGCCTGTGTTGAGGGTGAGGTGTTAGGGCGTGGGAAAACCTTTATGCCTGTTTTATGTATTTCCAGACCCTTGTGGGCTGAAGAACCTCTGCAGATGTGCTGCTAGTTGCATTTTTATTTGATTTACACATTATCTTGTAAAGACTGTCAGGCATAGGACACATCACATTTCACACTGGAAGGTGGGAATGATAGAGAAATGATCACAAATGTACTGCCATGACTAAACCTCAGAAATTTGTATTTGGTGAAAAGCAAACTACAAGATATATGTGATGATGCTTTAAAAGAAAAACCTTGTGTTAATACATGTCGTTTATGAGGGCAAACATATACATAATAATGAACAAGAAGGCTACACACTCATGACAATGAATTTCATGGTAATGACTGTCTCAGTGCAGACAGGGAGGAAAATGAGACCTGGAAATACATGAAAGGACTTCTACTGTGTCTGTTAGACACACAAAGCAAAAGTTAACATTTAAAAACATCTCCATGGAGATATGAGGTATTTCTTATGAAAGTCTCTAAGCTTTTCTTTTTTAAAAAATGATTGAGTTGTTCTGTAAAAAAGCAATGTTGAAGAATCACAGACATTGAGCTTTGTGCGTGTCACTAGGAACACAGTAGAAATGGTGTGACTCACTCTCCTTTGGGGCAACAATAGTCAGACAGATAAGCTGCAGGAAGAAGGAGGCCCAGAAGGTGCTGTTGAGAGGAGAGACAAAAGGAACCTTTTGTCAAGGATAAAAATATTCCAATCCAAGAGGGATAAAGTGAGATGGTATGTCCCATCTCGATTTCCTTCCATGTTGTAATAGAAAGTCTTTAATTAACATGTGGGTGCTTCATATAGAGGCTCTGCACTCTTGACATTGTTAAAACTGGTCTCCTTCTGGAGGAACCCGTTTTGAAACCATAAATGTTAATTGGTAATGCATGGTAATTTAGTATTACATCCACAAAACTCCCCCAGGCACACCCTCACACCCCCAAAGGTTTTGTTTATTAATTTACATACAACCTGCTCATGTGGAAACCTCTAGGCTGGAATTCAGACAACCTAGGTTCCAATTTCAGTTTGGCCTCTTGCTGATCCTTTGTTAACTTAGGTTAAGCAACCACTTCTATGAGTTCCACTTACCTTTCTCTGCTATTTAAATTGGAGACATAGAAATGTTGCCTATTTAAAAACAATGAAACACAATACAAACATAAGGTTTGTACATTCCCTTGGGTTGGAGAAGAGTACATTATTTTAGGAAACAAAGATAGCCAGGAAAGTTGTTATTTTTGTTTGTTTGTTTTGGGTTGGGTTGGGGGGATTAATGCTGCCCATAACCACTGTTTTGCATAGGCCAAAAAAGCTTGGTTCTAACATTTTAAACTTCATGGTATTCTACAGCTCTCAGCTGTTGGGACTGTGAGCCTTCTATTAGTTATTTACGCACTGCATTTTCCAGGTTTCCTAATTAGATTTCTCTTTTCATCCTTAAATTCTCACTCCAGTCCTTGTTACAAGGTGGGTATTCAATAAATTTAAATAATTCAATTACACCAGATATTAAGAGTTCCAAATTTAGAGTTATTGTTATTAAGGCATGCCATCTGCTGGTCCCCTGGTGTATCTGTCACTCAGCCTGAATTCATAATCCATTAAATATAAATTCCTGATGCTGCACTTGTGGGTTTGTGTGCTGGACAATTTCCCCCACGTCCTTCCATTTCCTGCTGCAGGTGCTATTCTGCCATTGAACCAGACGCGAATTCGTTTTCCTCCAACCCTGTTTTACCTATTGGCCACTCTTAAAACCTGGCAAAGTGGAGTTTGCATTGCGGAACTCCGGAGTGGGCATGCTCCGTGGGTAAGGGCTGATGTGGAACCCAACCACAGCGCCGCTTGTTTCCGGATTGCATGCATTTCCATCCTAGCATTTTATCTGAATGTTACCGTCGCTCCACCTGCTTGGCGCCCACACTTTTTAATTTTATCTCTGTGCCCAATTTTGGAGTCAGCCCTCCTGGATGTCCCGGCCAATCAAGAGACCACACATTGTTGCCTAAGAGACCCCGGATGCCAGCGACAGAATTTATAGATGGTGATTGGACTAAGGGAAGCTGGGATGGGTGGGGGCTGGAAGGAGTCAAAGAAAAAGCTGGCCTAGTGCAACTATGGCAACCCCCGCGCTGGAGGCTTGAAGAGGAGAGCCGAGCTGAAAGAGGTGAGAGCAGCGGGCGGAGCATGGGAAAGATGGAGACAGTCTTGGAGAGCGCTTGAGTCTCCTACGGGCCTGGTCGGTGCTCCTGGGGATTTCATTTTCCTCTCGCATTCCAGCTACCATTCAAGTGCAAGCTGCTTCATACTTGTGAAATTAACTACTAATACGTGCCTGTCGAACACTAGCTCTTGGCAGCGTATTAGAGTACTTGCTTTGTTTTTAACTAGTTGAGTATAAGGTGAATTCGGATATCCTATTTCCTGACAACCTTATGATAATATTTGAGATTCCCTTGCCTAATGATGTTACAGTGTATGGGGGATGAATTGTGTGTTAGCAGAGAAACTCAATCCTATTCTGCTCTGTAGACTCCAAATACAAATCTGGGAATCCTGAATTAATACCCCCATCCCAGTTCATAATGTTCCAAGTTTCACTGTACATTTATTTCCACTAGTTTCAGTCCTCAAACCACTAAACCCCCCTCACTGTTATATTCATTCTTTCCATTGATTTAACAAATATTTGTTGAGCATCTATTATGTGCGGCTGTAGGTTAGGATTCAGGTGAGCAGTGTCAGAGAGTCACATAAGAAGCACCAGGGTTTTGCTATGTTCTCAGTGTTTTTGGGTATTCATTGTGTCTGGACAGAGTGCATGAAAAGAAGAAGGGATGAGGCTGAAAATTTAAGTTGAAGTACAGTCATAGTGGGCCCAGAGTTCTGTATTCTATTGCTGCTGCTGAGCCTATGAAGGTTTTTGAATTGAGAAGTGACATGATCAACTGATATTTTTAAAAAATACTTCTCTAACAGTAGATTGTGAGCTCCATTAAGGCAGAAACTTTTATCATTGTAAGCCTAGGACAGAGCTTCTAAGTCCTTACTGAAACTGTCAAAAAATGGTATGAAAAATGGCTGAGGAGATCCGATTGGAAGTGTGTGGCCATCGAGGACCCACCCTGGCTGTTGAATATGGCACTGGAACCACACATAGGCGATGAGGCCCCTAGGCCCTCTTCCTACATTTTTATCCCAAGAAACATTAAAGATAAATTCCCATTATAGAGGGAAAAGTTCACCAAAAAAGCAACAGCAAGACATATCTGTGGAAGGAGAGGAGGCAACTTCCTCTGTCTTATTGACAGAGCAGGCAATTGTATTTTTTATGTATGTTATATAAAACCTTCTGTCTTTTTAAGAGTAGCCAGTGATCTATACTGTGAAATGTATGTTCCTGCAAGTATACACACCACCCATGTTCTGGAATGAAAGGAAAAGAGAAAAATTGGAAAATCATAATAATGAAAGTTGAGGCAGGACATTCCCTGGCACATTTCTGTAAGACTGTTGTCACCAAGAGGGCTCTTCCCCTGGCCGGACCCACCTCCTGGAAACACACTCACCTCAAGCTGCTTTGAAGAAAGCCTGGTCCAGGTGATTTCCAGCTTCCAAGACCCAGGAGAAAGAAAACAACCAGTATAGACCCTTGGGGCATCACTGAGAAAAGCTACTTTGTCCTAATTTACAAATGGTGTCCAGAATAAGTCAAATTGCTTCCTACATAAACTGGGAATAAAAGGAGTTTCTCAGTTTAGAGCAGAGGTTTTTAACCTGGGCTAAGCAATATTTTATGTTCATGGGCATTTTTATAAGGAGAGTATTCATAGCTCTCATCATATTCTCAAAGAGCTTTATGACTCTCAAAGAAGAATCAAAATAACTGCTTTAAAAAGAAGAAAGTTAGAACATAAATAATCATAACAAAAAGAAATATGTAATTTTTAGCTGGGCAGACCTAGACTCAGTGGCCATGCTTTGTACCTATAATTTGCCTGCTCACATGTATTTTTATTGCTGGCTACTGATTAATAATACTGTAATGGGGTAACTTCATATGCCTTTTGTAACTTTGCTAAAAATATAATGACTCAGATAATGAGCCAGTAGGGGCCAAGAAGAACCCAAGGGCTCCTTTGAGGACATACACACACAAATGCACACGTATAGTGCTTTAATTAAAAGGAGGCAGGCATATACTGGAGGACTAAAGCCTGCAATTTCCCCAAATAAACTCAAGTCGGTCCATCTCCAAAGCCTTGACTTTGTTCATTACAATATCTGTTTCCAAAATATGTATGCATCAGACTGGAACTCTTAAAACTCGAATGTCAGAAAGTTAAGGGGGAAGAGGAGAGTTACTATCATGGGGACAAGAATGAAATATTTTCTATTACACTCTGATTCTAAATTTAAATAGTTCTCTTTCTGGCCAATAAGGTATGTTCTCAGCTCGGAGGTATTCTGCATCCCCCGCCCCTGCCACGCACACATCCCGTGATCCAAAGAGAGCAGAGTGAGACTGACCTGGGTATCAAACCCAGCTCCACCATTTGCTATCTGTGTCACCTTGGGCAGGGTGCATGACTTCACCTGTGAAATGAGCTAAAATCTACCGCCTTACCAACTCATGAACTTGCACTGAGCATACATGTGAAGTGCTTCACATGTAAGATGCTCCCCGTGAGTGTTCTTCCCATCCATTACTCTCCCAATATACCAAAAAATTACATGGCCCTGATATTTTTAGTATTCTGAGGGTTATATGTTTCATTTCTTCCAACAGGTGTAGTCTTCTTTTTGGAAGAATATCCAGTTATTGCATGATGGCATTTGCACCTCCGAAAAACATAGATGGTCCCAAAATGCAGACAAAGATGAGTACCTGGACACCCCTCAACCATCAGCTTTTGAATAACCAGGTAAGTGTCCAGAGTAACTTCATCAGTTGGATCCACATCTTAAAGAAAAGAAATGGTAGAGCTGGGGCCATAGCTCAGTGGTAGAGCATTTGCCTTGCACGCATGAGGCACTGGGTTCGATCCTCAGCACCACATAAAAATAAATAAATAAATAAATAAAGATATGTCCATCTACAACTCAAAAAAAAAAAAAAAAAAGAAATGGTAGTAAATTTTTGGCTATTATAATATAAACAAGGGCCAGGTACAATGGTTCACAACTATAATCCTGTAATCCCAAGTACTCAGGAGACTGAGGCAGGAGGATCACAAGTTCAAGGCCAGCCTCTGCAACTTGGCAAGACTCTGTCTCAAAATGAAGAATACAGAGAGCTGGGGATGTAGCTCGCTCAGTAGTAAAGTACCCCTGGCTTCAACCCCAGCACCAATATATATAATACATATATACTATATGTTACATATAATATATATTTGTAGGTATATATGTATATATGGATATATGTAAATGTATTTATATGTATGTATTATATATATTAGATATATATGTGTAACATATGTATAAGTAGGAATTATTTTTTTATTTTTTTAAATATTTTTTCAGTTGGACACAATATCTTTATTTGTTTTTTGTGGTGCTGAGGATCGAACCTAGTACCTCACATGTGTGAGGCAAGTACTCTACCACTGAGCCACAACCCCAGCCCCAGTAGGAATTATTTATGATTGTGTGATGGATGAAGTAAAGACAAAACAAAGGATAGACTTTAAAACTTTATTGAGGGCTGAGGTTGTAGCTCCGTGGTAGAGCACTGGCCAAGCATGTGTAAGGGACTGGGTTCAATTCTCAGCACCACATACAAATAAATAAAATAAAGGTCCATCAACAACTAAAACAAAATTAATAAAATAAGTAAAAATAAAGCAAAAGCATTCTGTCCATCTACAACTACAAAAATTTTTTTAAATTTATTGAAGCTTCACTATGTGGACAGAGCTGGCAATAGACACAGAGTCCCTTAAGAAGAAAATGGCTTTGATTTGTTCTTTCTTGCAAAGTCACTACTGCTGTCTCTCATCTCAGTTGCCTTTTGTCTTCCATCACTGGTTCTTCTCTAGAACTACCAGAACTGGGAAAGAGGGTGGTCTTTAAGGAGTTCCCCAAAACAGATCTTCTTGCTAGAGTTGAGGTCACTGGGCAATGCTGCACATGAAATGTACCAAATGCATAAAATGAACACATTTCAATCTATCGCTCATACTATTCCAGTTCTCCCAAGAAGTTTATTTCCCACATACATTCTGGAGAGATATTAGTAAAATGCACTAAACCAAGCATTGCAGTGGGTAGCTGGTGAGATTGGCCAGCCTCTGTGGATTTCCATTCCTGTTTCATTGAGGAGCATAAGTTACCAATAGGTTTGGGAACTCTTATTAGCAATCGCTATACATAAGGACCACATCAGACAGTAGAACAAATTGGACATAACTTTCCTGTGTTCATCTGTGAATACACAACCATGAAACTGCACATCATGTACAACCACAAGAATGGGGTCCTAATTAGAAAAACTTATACTCCATGTAAGAATAGTATATCAAAATACACTCTACTGTCATGTATATCTAAAAATACCAAATTTTAAAAAAAGAAAACAGCAGGAAGAATATTAGAGAAGAGAAAGGGCACAAGGGGAGGGAGGAGGATAAAGGAGAGTCATAGGGGGATGGATGTGGTCAAAGTATGTTATGTGCTGTATGATATGCCACAGGGAAACCCATTATTCTGTATAATTAAAATGCACTAATGATAAATACAAACATACATACATACATACATGCATGCATACCACATCTAGTTGGCAGTAAAATAGAATCGACCTGTATAAAACTGACGTTTACACATCAGTTCCTCCTTCTGAACACCAAGTTATTGAGGTCAGAAATCTTCCTTCTCCCTGTTGGGTCTGGGAATTGGTTTTTCCCCAATTTGCAAGTTGAGAAATTAGCTTGTTACTTATGAAGCAGAAGACATTGCTGTTTCACAGTAAAAGACACATATTCCTGGGCCAGAGACAAAGAACTTTACCCACAACACAGCAGTCAGGATGAACATCATGTTCCCGCTGGCTCTTTTGGTCAACCTTGTCCCACAGGGGTGATACAGAGGGCCCGGATACATATCACAAATGCAGTGAGTGAGCATGGCAGCTGAGGGTCAGTGAGCAGGGAATCCACCATCCCTTGGGTTGCCTTCCTGCAGTCCAACCTGGATTGTGCAGATGCTCAGCGCTTTGCATTCTGGGCATGGCGAGACATTCAGGAGCACAAGAGCCCCTTGGAGAAGTATCTGCCAACACGCCCTCGCCTCCACTTTCCTCCTCATCCAATTCCTCTTCAAGTCCTGTGACTCTTCTCTCAGACTTCTCATCCAGACCCTTTTCTCCATCCACCTGTACACCTCCAGCTCCACATTCTCAGATCACGCCCTGGGCACCCCTTGCCATATTGTAGTAATCCCATACCTGGTTTCACTACCTCTGTTCCTACCTACCAATCCTCTATTGGGGTCCCAGGGTGATCTTTCTAGAATACTGATCCTATTATGTGAAACTGAAAATGGGTCCCACTCAAAAGAGTGAATTCTAATTCCCATGTGTATCCATGAGGCCCCTTCATGGTCTGACTTCAGCCACCCTCCCGGCTCCACCTCTACTCCACCTTGGCTCCAGTGCATCAGGGTGAGGTTCTCCTGTGTCTCAGGGCAGGTCCTTCCTTGTCCCTCTCCACTTGTGGTCCCACTATCTTCCTAGGCCTTTTTTTTCTCTAACCCTAACAGATGTGCTAATCCCTCCAGCAAAGCTGCCGCTCAGTACTCTCTACTCCTCTGATGTGGAACACCAGCAATTTCTAAGGGACAGAAGAGCTGGGGCAGGGATGGGAATAGTGAGAAATAAAATGAAGAGAAGCCGGGTGCGGTGGCGCAAGCCTGTAATCCCAGCACTTAGGGAGGCTGAGACAGGAGAATTGCAAGTTCAAAGCCAGGCTCAGCAACAGCAAGGTGCTAAGCAACTCAGTGAGACCCTGTCTCTACATAAAACACAAAATAGGGCTGGGGATGTGGCTCAGTGGTCGAGTGCCCCTGAGTTCAATCCCCAGTACCAAAAATAAAAAAAAAAAAGAAAGAAAATGAAGAGAGCCTAAAAAGGAAAAAGATAAGGAAATGAGGGGAGAGAAAAAGAGGAAGAGAGAGAGTGAAAGAGAGAGTTAGAGGGGCCAGGAGAACCAAAAGGAAAGGCAGAGCTAGAAAGATTGGTCTAGCTTTCATCTATAGCTGTGAACACCAAACAAGAATGTTGAAGATCTTTTTTTTTCGGCACAACAATTACTGACTGAGCACCTGTTTGCAACGCTCTGAGCGCTCTGACAGTTTATATAACAGCTTATCTGCTTTTCCCCCAAAACTGAAGTGTTTAATTTTGAAATCTGTTTTCCCACAGAATTGTGAAGGTTATACTCACATGTGAAAAAGTGACTTGAATTGAAATACAAATTTGTTGGATGCCCTGATTTCCAGAAATTTTCCTTGAAAAATCAAGAATCTTGATCAATGTAGCCACTGTGGAAAAGAAATTGATTTAATAGCCCAAATATACCTGAGTGGGGCTGGGGTTGTAGCTCAGTGGTAGAGCGCTTGTCTAGCACACGTGAGGCACTGGGTTTGATCCTCAGCACCACAGGAAAAATAAATAAAATAAAGGTATTGTGTCCATCTACAACTAAAAAAAAAATACCTGAGTGCTTTTTTCAGGTTGAGTAACTAGAGATAGTTTTTTGGTTTGTTTTTGTTTTTTTCTGGTGGTTCTAGGGATTGAACCCAGGCCCTGAAGTATGCCAGGCAAACACTGTACCACTGAACTACACTCCCAGCCCCAAGAAGCAAATTCTGAGATGAGCGTGTAAAAATCACGTGCAGGGAAAGAGAAGGAAGAGAGGTGCTGGGGTTGTGGCTCAGTGGTAGCGTGCTCGCCTAGCACGCGTGAGGCACTGGGTTCAATGCTCAGCACCACAAAAAAATAAAATAAAGATATTCTGTCCACCTACAACTAAAAAATAAATATTAAAAAAAAAGAGAAGGGAAGGAGAGAAAGAGAAGGATTTGGGTTTGGGTCAAGGAAAAAGGAAGGCTGGAATGCCCTCTCCACGGGGCTTCTACTGACCCACAGTGTACCTTTAAGCTGCCTAGTCCCCTGATCTTACAGTCCAGCAAGGGGGTCATTCCTTCACACTTCCACGCTGACCATTGAGTAAAAGCTAGTTGCTCCTTCCTCTCAAGAAGACCTGACATAGCTGGGCACAGTGGCACACGCCTATTATCCCAGCAGCTTGGGAGGCTGAGGCAGGAGGATCACAAGTTCAAAGATAATCTCAGCAACGGTGAGGCACTAAGCAACTCAGTGAGACCCTGACTGTAAATAAAATACAAATAGGGCTGGGGATGTGGCTCAGTGGTTGAGGGCCCCAGAGTTCAATCCCTGGTACGAAAAAAAAAAAGAAGGCATGACCTGGGTAAGGCAGCTCTCTCAAGCTCATGGCTCTCAGTCAACAGCCTCCCATCAGGTGTGAAAGTAAATCTTTCAGTCCTGGGGTGGAATCACTACATCACAGCAAGTCTTACATTGTCTTACCTTGGTTTGTTAATGGATTTTGTCACATTTACTAATAATTTCTAGAGAAAACATTTATTTTATTGTTCAGAACTCCCATATTCCAAAAAGTCATAATAGGTTCTAGTGTGGAGAAAAATTATTCTTTCAAAAATTGTTGCACATGCTGAATGCAGTGGCACTTGCCTGTAAATTCCAGAGACTCAGGAGGCTGAGGCATCACAAGTTTGAAGCCAGCCTCATCCACTTAGCAAGACCCTCACCAACTTAGCAAGACCCTGTCTCAAAATAAAAAAATAAAAAGTGCTAGGGATATAGCTGAGTGGTAAAGCACCCTTGGGTTTAATTCCCAGTACCAACAATAAAACCCCCCAAAACAACTTTGCATGTGTGTAACACCCACGTCCATCAAAGTGCATAGACACACACAAAGATTTTGTATATGATTATACCAAACTATTAATATTGGTGTCCCCCAAAAAGTTAGAAGAGTGTTATTAGCTGGAGGGGGGTCTGTTAGAAGAGACGGATTTCATTTTTTTACTTTTATGGTGCACTCATGTTTCAAATTTTAATTTTAAAATGAATACAAATAAAAACAAAGAACAATAGGAATTGAAAACGTGGTTCCAGATCAGCTGTCCCAATAATTTCCTACATGGCTTTGAGTAAGTTACTACCATTTCTGAGCTTTATCTCCTTTGTAAAATGAATGGGTTAGGTCAGATGACCTCCAAGGCCCCTTCCATATCTAACATTCCAACTGTGTAAAAGGAATTAAAAATAGATGCCCAAGGACACAGTGGCCAGAAGGCAGCCATGCAGTAATTTCAAGGGGTTTTCTACACTTCAAAACCAGGGCACTGCCACCAAAGATCCATGCAATTGTGAGGTCCAGTTTTGCTTCTGTTCAAGTTTTGTCTTCTGTTCTATGGTACAATGTGAAGTACATGACTGTCTCAGACTAAAATAAGAGTCACAGGATTTTAACTTCACCGCAGGCTTTAAACAGAGAGACTGAATTCAAATTTAGCTGCCTTAAAAAAACCAAAGTATGGGGATAGACAAATGCAATGGATTACAAAGTAATGCAAGCATTGAGAACTTCAAGTGGAGGAATGTTTTAAAAGTATGGACCTCTTTGCCACACAGCGTCGTCATTAAAAAACGATCCTTACTATTGACAAAAAAGTAATTGTGGACAGTGACAAATGGGATGCTTTGATTGACCCTAGCAATCATTTCAGTATGTACACCTTAAATATATACATTTGAAAGAAAGAAAAGCAAGTGATCTACATTTCTTTATCCACATTTCTTTTTTTTAATCCACATTTAGAGACGATTCACACATGTAGTACGGTACATGTTAAAACAATGTTCTGAGAAAAAGCACCTTGTTGCCATCAATCAGCCATAATTTAGGAGCCCTGAAATCTCTCCCTCCTACGCTGTAATGATGTCACATGTTGAAATATGTAATTGCAGTGTCAACAGACTGAAATAACAACCGTGGGATTTTGACTTAACAGCAGGCTCTGGGTAAACTGTGATATAAACAGACTGCAGCATTCTGCAAGAAAGGAAGATCTGTTTTAATATTTCCATTTTGCATAGATATTTTGTCTTCCAGCTCTTTAAAATGATGAACCTGATTGCAAATCTTTGGAATGAGGATTCACTCCAAACTGGGGAACATAAGACTATGAGCCCCACAGAGACCTGACAATGCAGTGGTTAGCTCCAGATCGTATTCCTTGTCAAAGGTAGTGTCTGAAACTGAGTTGAGGTCTCCCAACTTCCAGTCTGGTGGTTCTCATCTACCCCTTCACTCCCATCTGTTTCCACTTGGGTGTAGACGCCTGAGGGACTGGGTTTACCTGGACCTTGCTTTACACAGTGCCTTTGCTTTAGCCAGCCTAACACTTCCACTCCTACCTCACTCCCTTCCTGCTGCATTTAAAAAATTTTTTTTCTTTTCTTTCTTTCTTTCTCTTTTTTTTAAAAGTT
>PVHX01008755.1:0-81100 GCA_004024805.1 Geosciurus inauris
AAAAAAAAAAAAAAAAAAAAAAAAAAAAGATTATGTGAATAGACAAGTTTTTCTAGACTGACAAACCAGTAAAGAGAATATATTCACAATGTTGTCTTGGCTCCATTGTCATGATATTGCAATGTCTGGCTAACCACTTTTTTATATTGAGGTGGATTTATAGTCAAACCCAGATAGCATGTTATTTGATTTTAAACAACCTGCTTGATAAGCTCAGCATGAAAGTCCGGTTTTAACAAAAACAGTATTTCTGAAAACAGGCTTACAGTGTAAATGGTCTAAGTATAAAATCCAGAAATGTTGCACTCAGTTGGCTCTAACCCATGCCCTGAATCCTGGACAGTGTGGCAACTGACATCAGTCCTTCCTTCCACCCACCTCCCCGTATTCAAACACTGTCACCACATAGCAGGAAGAAAGAATAAGAAATGCACAAGTCGTCAGTATCTTGCAACATCTCAAGAAACCACTGTTTTTTCAACTTTACTTCATTGAAGAAGTATGGTTGAACAGCTGTTATATGCCAGATTCTGGGAATTGATGGACCAATAAACCAAAAGACAAAATTCCTATAGTCATGGCCCATTCTAATGGGGGGGGGCGTGGTGGTGAATGTTAAGAGGAGAAAGAATAATCATATGACTACACAAGACAAGGTTAGCAAGAATAATCATATGACTACACAAGACAAAGTTAGCTAGCAATAAAGACTAAGACAAAAAGCCAGTCTCTGTAAGAATCAAATGACCATTTGTAGAAAAGTGCAGATTCCTGAGTTCCCCCACACTAGAATAAAACCCAGGGTAGGATCTCCAGTGCCATTTACAGACTGTTGCAAAAGCCTGGTTCATCTAGAAATCTGTTTTGCCTCCTTCAACCCTGACAGGGGAACTTCAAGAACTCTCTATTAAAGACTGGCCATCCATGTGTGGTGAACTTTCTGCCAGACCTAGGAAACTGCAGCTCCTGCTGGAACAGCAGGCACTTCTGAAGTAGGTAAAGTTTTGACTCCTCTCATAAGGCTGCCATAGGCAGGGGTCACTTTAAAAAAAAAAGAATGCAGAGGTGTTAGAAGCATTTATTATTTAGGGGAGGTGGAGAAGTCAGTTAAATCTTTTTCCTAATAACACCTGACACAAATGTCTCAGACATCAGACCTTTCCCATTCAAATGACAGGGTTTCTTGAAAGGAAGATTAATGGCTTATCTCATTTTATGAGCCTCCAAGGGTGTATGTATGTGTGTGTGTGTGTGTGTGTGTGTGTGTGTGTGAGAGAGAGAGAGAGAGAGAGAGAGAGAGAGAGAGAGGATAAAACTACAGAGGCTCTTTAAGAGGGGATAGCTTGTTACCTTAGAAGAACCACTGGAGTCTGAAAGAGGAAGAGTTAGTAGTTAAAACTGAAGAATTTTATAAATTACATATGAAGAGATGCAAATGGTATCTGTAATTTCATAGATAATTAGTCTAGGAAGTGTTAGATCGCTTCAGGGTTCAGGGTGTCCACCTAAAAGCGGCCCCCAGACGCTTGATGTCACCTGTAGAGGCACCTCCTGTCAATCAGCGGATTTTTCCTGACCTATACAGGAAGGACTCTGGCCTTCTCTTCCTGCCCCAAGCTCTCCCCTTCCTGGCTGGGCCTTTTGAAATTGTCTGTACGCCCGCCCCAACGCGGCGCCATTCTCCCATACACACTCTGATGGACAGGAGAGCTCAGCCCAAGAGCATGTATGTCCAATAAAGCCTTGCCCAGCAGCTTTAATTTGTCTCTTTTTGGTCATCTGGTCTTTACAGGAAAGAACCCATGTTCACCTGGTTTAAGAGTAAGGAAGGTGAGAACTAGAGAGGAGGACAATGCTCCCGAAGATTCGTATCAAATTAGAGGAAGTACCAACTGAGCACGTGGTCTCCTCATATAATGCTGAAGGTAAATATCATGATATCACTCACACAGGCTTACCTGATGTGACTCTTTTTGTGAATCCAAGTTGTGGGATCTTTTAAATCAAAAATTACTGACTGCAGATGAAGCCTACTAATACTTTCTTACAAGAACACGTTGAAGAAGATGACACTAAGGCTGCTTCAAGTGTAACCAGTGAGCAGAGGGAGGTTCCACCTTTCGCAGGTTGAAGTTCTGGGTAATTTACCCATCTCCACCTGTCATTTACTGAGAGAAAATGAAAAAATGGAAAAGGAAGTGCATTGTTAACTTTGGAATAACTAACTCTGTGTTAGAAGAGTTTGCAGGACATCAAAGCATGGAAACACTGATAGATCTCCTCTCTGACAGCAGCTTAGGGACTTCAGAAATGAGGAAGTGGGTAGCAGGGTATCAGAAGACTCACAGCCTGCCTTGGGGGCTCCGGATTGGGCACAGCCATCCAGAAGCACAGAGACCCTCCTAAGGTAGGTCACCTTGAGATGTGAAGGCCCATTTGTGGCAATCTTGGATAAAAGGAAGAAAATCTCGCTGAATAAAGATTCTCAGCTGGGAAAGTAAATATCTCAAACAAGGACAGCATAGTTCCCCCTTATAAATGCTGAGCTATGCTAGGACAATTTAATGAGTCACCTATAAAGTGCCTAGTGTAAGTCCTGGCACAGTAATAAATGTTAGTTCTTCTTTTCTTTCTTAATAGGAATGGGCCTCCTTAAACATCTAGTTTCAAACCCTTCTGAAAAAAATAAAGTGCATCTATGAATTTTTTGCCTATAATTTCAAGAGACCCACAGGAACCCTGAAGCTGTTCTCTCCTCTCAGTTTGGGATGTCCCAATACAGAGTGTGCTTCAGTCTCCCATAAAAGTATATGACTTGCCAGGTACAGTGGCACATGCCTGTAATCCCAGCAGCTTTGGAGGCTGAGTCAGGAGGATTGTGAGTTCAAAGCTGGCCTCAGCAACAGCGAGGTACTTAGCAACTCAATGAGACCCTGTCTCTAAGTAAAATACAAAATAAGGCTGGGTGTGTGGCTCAGTGGTTGAGTGCCCCTGAGTTCAATCTCTAATACCAAAAAAAAAAAAAAAAAAAAGTATATGACTTTTGAAGAATAAATTTATGACTTCAATTTTTCTACTCCCCACCACACCACTTCTATGAGAAATAACAAAAATCTGGAGAATGTCAAATTCTAATTCTACATTGAATGGTGGAATTAATCTCTAGACATTTGAAATTCTATTAATGGAGGAAAAAATGAATTTCACTTTCATATTTTTCAGAGGACCTGGTGTTGTACTGTTTCACCCAGAACTGAGTTATCAATTCCAAATGTGATTCTCAGTTTCCAAGTTTCTGCCGCCAGTTCTAAGGAAGGACATTCATTCAGGCCCTAAGCTAAATCACTCGCTGGGAAGAGGGCATGTTCTCAGCCAGAGTCTGAACTCAAAGTTCTCCACGTCTGTACTGACAACCAGATGTCATGGTGGCCTACTGCAATTGGTCACATTAGGTCAGTTTACACATGTCAATTTGTGCCAGGCCTAACTTTTGGTAAATAGTCTAAAACTTGGGCCACATATTCAATAAGAACTCTAACAATAATTAACTCATATTACTGAACAACTTTGCTAATGTAAACTTTGCCTATTAACAAACATTTCTTTATCCAAAAGAATTAACAAAGGGGGTGTTTCTCAAGGTGTAAAGGTAGTCATATGACAAGACCTATATTTTAGGTTCCTCCTTTTCTCTTTAGGATTTGGTTGTTTTTTCTTCCCATGCTTACCTCCTATTTATATTTGTAACACATTTGGGGAAAAGTAGATAATGACTGGAAATAGCATAGCTTTTCTGTTCTTTTAATAGAATTAGTCTCTGCCTTTCTTGAAACAATCTATTAATTCGTCATGCACTCTAACACCTAATAATGATGAGAACTGAAAATGTAATAAAAGCAAAAGAAAAGAAAGAGCTGTGTCTCTTTTTATAGACCCTATCAGCATAAAAGCTCAGGCTTTCACATTTTTGTTCCCTTTTCTTTTCCCTGTCACACGCATCACAGAGTCTAAGCAGATTCTTTTTCCTAAGCCTTTGTGTTCTTCAAACTCAGGAACTCTGGTACCCTGAGCAGGAGAATGTTCTGTGGGCTGCTGAGCAAGAGCTGACTTGTAGAAAACACTGCTCAGGGCATCAGAAAGGTATATGCCAGGAATTAGGAGCAGATTTTGGTAATTCTGACTTCCTGTGCTGCACTATATTTTAGCTTGGGGAAAAGAAACACAAATTTGTGTTTAAGGGATTGTGTTGCAAGGGAAATAACTAGCTTATAGACTTTCAGCAGGGATTTCCCACATTGTTCCTAAACAGAAATGAGTACAAGGCAAACCCCAAACCTCACCCCAGGGCTTGCATGTGCACATGCACAGTTACACACACACACACACACACACACTTCACTACTTGAAACGAAACTTCTACATATACAGTATATCCAAAAAGTACTTTAAAAAATGTTTGAGCCCCAGCACTTGGTCTGTCCACTCTCTCCAACAGGCTAAGTCTCTCTGCCCTAACTCTCCAGCACCCTTGTCTGTGAGTGGAGATCAGAGGAGCCTCTCAGGATACAATTTCCTATATGAAAAACAGAAGTGTTTAGGTAAGTTTAGTTGCTCTGGGTCTTTCCTCCTGTGCCCCTTTGGCATACTTTTTCTACTCAAATGTCAGCAAGACAGTCAGGCTACTCAGACTTTGTTCCTTTTTTCCTGACTTTGAGTGATCCTGGAGGCCTGCTCTGGTCACCAATGAGTTAAACTTTCTGCCTTCTTACTTTACCCCACCCCCTAATAATCTTGCTTAATGTATAACTTATCTTTAGAGTCAGAGGTAAAAAAACTCAATCTTCAACAACTTGTATTTAGAACAAAGCTTTGGCTTAATAACTAGGACCAGGAGCAAGTTAGATGAAATAGGGAATTGGGTTTAGGCCAAAGTCTAGAGCTCCAAAAGTGGGTGGATTAATGTGGTGGAGTCATAGAATGTGAGTTAGAGATAACCAGCTCTCTTAAGAGGGGTGCCTCACTTTGCATTCCCTGTGGTGCTCTAACTTGCAGCCTGAAGCTGGGCCACACACCACCAAGACTTGGAGCACTCAGCAATCACAATACAGTTTTTTCCTGGTACACAGTATCTCCAAGACTCTAAATATGAATTTTCCTCCTTCCAAACCAAAAGAATTTCATTTCCTAAGCAACCAAACCTTCACATAGAGTGGGCAAAGCCACCCTGAAGTCTCATTCTATCCACCTTGGTTCTATGCAGAGCACAGTGACACTGTGTTGGGGCCACCCTAAAGAAGAGGCTGGACTAAATGTCCAGATCTCTTCTGCCTGTCCAGAGGGGCTCAAATGACCAAACCAAGTGGTAATAGGAAGTCAACTGTCCTTTCTACTCATTCTAAGGCCCCTAGAATTTAGCAGGATCTAGACTCACACAAGGAACATATTTTTACTTTGGAAAAGAGAATATTACATTTTTCTGTTACCAACATACAAAAAAATCTCCCTTGACAACAAAAATGAATCTGATGAGTAGAACTGGTAAGGCTCACAGGCATCAGATTTTGTACACCAGAGGTGCTATCTCTACTGACATAGCCATCTTCTTATGGGTGGGGGATACCAGAGATTGAACTCAGGGGCACTCGACCACCAAGACCCATCCCCAGCCCTATTTTGTATTTTGTTTAGAGACAGAGTCTCACTGAATTGCTTAGCTCCTCACTTTTGCAGAGACTGGCTTTAAACTTGACATTGTCCTGCCTCAGCCTCTCGAGCCCCTGGGATTACAGGTGTGTGCCACCATGCCCGGCTTAAAATAGCCTCTTTAAAGAGTCATATATTTAACACTTTAACAATAAATGACAGTCTTGATTTTTAATATCCCAATGGTGGCACATCTTTACCCTTTGAGGGTTCAGTTGTTTTTTGAATGCAACTAAAAGAAATTCAGACTTAAATCTGAAGATCACAATGATGGCCAAGTTGACAACTTCTAAAATGACATAGAAACCCCTGTCTCCTGGTCTTTCTACCTTGGAGAAACTCCTTTCCTTCAGCATGGGTTGGAATCACTTTCAAGGAGTAGAATACAGCAAAAGGGATGATCTGTCACTCTCAAGATTAGGTGACAAATTGTCCATAGCTTCCATCTTGCTTTCACTCTCTTCAACCAGTCTCCCTTTGTTGGGTCACTGGGAAGCCCCTGCCAGGTCGTGAGCTGCCCTGTGAGAGTGAGGAACTGGGGTTACCAGCCAGGAGTCAGAGAGGAGCAGAGGTCTATGAGTCACTGCAGCAAGCTTGGAGCATATCTTCTGCTCAGGTCTTGAGAAATCTGCAGCCTCAGCTGGTACCATGACCGCAGCCTTGCGAGGGATCCTGAACGGAAAGACTCACATTCACATCAGCTGCAGCCAGACTCCTGACTCATTATGCAATAAGAACTATTTGTTGTTTTTAAGCTGTTATGTTTAGGGGCAATTTGTAAAGCTGCAATAGATAACTAACACAGATGATGCTAGGATCAAGCAAGGGTGTGGCCATAGAGTAAGGGAGAAGGGTTTTCTTTTGTACCTCAGAATTCACACTTCCAAACTGACTCTCATCCTGCCTTAACAAGCATATTACCTGTTGACACACCTGTCCTCAGGCCTGCAATCTGACTCTGCCCTCCCTGCTTGCCTCAGGCCTCCCTCCCAGGTGGACTTGAGATCTTTTTGCTCCTTTATCTCAATTTGACCATGTGTTTAGGGTATAGCCCAAGGGACCAAGGCTGATCTAGAAGACTACCTAGCAGGGTTTTCAAGGAGAATCACCAGGACTTTTATTCTTCTCTCTCCTGTCCTCCCCAAATTACCATCCTGTTCTGCCACAGCTAGCCTGGGGCAGCAATCTTCAAGTGTGACTTCAGGCAGGACAGAGATGACTGTCCAAGTAACAAGCAGATCATTTCAGTGGGTGCTAGACAACTGGTGCAGAGCTGCAGGGTAACATGGCCCTCCTCCCACCACCACAACCCACCCATGTTGTCACCAGCCCTTCATCGTCTCCACGCCTTACAACAGACCTTTCTATAGCCAGCTCCTCTGCAGCAAAATAACAGAAAACGGGTCATTCTAACTGCTCCACAGGAACCACTTTGTACCTTTGGCCTTTTCTCTTTGCCTCTTGAAAAAAATGCTATGACATCTGTGGTACTGGTGGATGGCTAAAGGAAAGGGAAAGTAAAATGGGAGCTAGAGAAGAACTGGAAAATGAAAATGAGAAAGATGCAAAAATAAGAAGATGAAAAAGACTTTCCAAGTGGGGATTAACCTCCCGCCAGCCCTGCCCCTGGGATACCATGTTTTCTCAATAGTGGAGTCACTTCTTTTCCTGAAAATGGACTGGGGGACGTGCACCTGACTTGCTTGGCCTTCCATTTGATATTACTTATTGCGTCATTTAATTCAGCACATTGAAACCACTCAGAAACAGGCACAACACATCTAGCCCTCCATGTCCATGGGCTCAGCATCCATGACTCCAACCAACTGTAGATCTAAAGTATTCAGGGGAAAAAGTTGTGACTATATTCTATATACAGGCGCAGAATTTCCCCCATGTCATCATTCTCTACACAATGCCACATTACAAGTATTTACATAGCCTTTCCATCATACTTGGTATTATAAGCAGACTAGAGATGATTGAAGTACCCAGGAGGACATGCATAGGTTATATGCAGAAATTGCTCAGTTTTATGTAAGGGACATGGGCATCCACAAACTGGGTCCTGGGTCCAACCCCCCACGGGTACCAAGGAATGACTTATGTGTCTCCATTTCTACTTTTGTCAACGAGCTTCTCTATAAAACTGAGTGGCCTACTCTTAAGTGTCGGCTTATTTCTGAGTGAGATAAAGCCTTTCAAAAAAAAAAATTTGGAATCATCATTCTACCAACTCAACAAAACATTGTTTAAAAAACAGATCGTAATTTCCGTGGTAAGCCCCGCTCCTGACCAAGGGGCCAATTCTTATTTTCATCTTAGGTACTGAGTTAATATTGCCCCTCTTTTAATGATACTATAAATGACTTCTGGGCTCAAAATTTTATGGGAATAAGTTGGATTTTATATCCTTTTTATGGTAGTTGAGTAACTATAGGTGGGGAAAAAGGCATAAAACTTTCAGTGTGAATTTCTACTTGCCTAATTTTAAGATTCCTCTTGCTGTCTGTCCACTGTGCACTTCCTTTTTATGGGGGTTAGCAGGGCAGTACCCAGGATTGAACTCAGAGGCACTCCACCACTGAGCCACATCCCCAGCCCTATTTTGTATTTTATTTAGAGACAGGGTCTCACTGAGATGCTTAGCGCCTAGGTTTTGCTGAGGCTGGCTTTGAACTTGCCATCCTCCTGCCTCAGCCTCAGGAGCTGCTGGGATTACAGGTGTGCGTCTCCGCACCCATCTGTTTACTTTCTTTTGGTGCCACCAGCACACCTCTCACCCTGAACCCTCCTGTTCCATACTGGCATCAGGAGACTGACACGCCTTTGTTAAGATGTCACACAGCTGAAGAGACAGCTGGGGGACCAAACAAGCGGCCCTCCCTGGCCTGTGAGAGGTAGTTCTCTAGAACTTGAGAAACCCAAAGGCAGCCGAGGCAGAGGGGTTTCCTTCTCCTAGCCCTAGGGGCTGCATCATTCTTTCCAACTCAGAGGAAGGTGATTTTTTTCCTGTTTTGTTTTGTTTTTTCTCTCCCTACTGTAATGATTAAATTCTAAGTGAAGAAGAAGCTTCTCTCTGAGTTCATCTTGCTCTCTCCAATATTTTTCTGAATTGACAATCCTATGTTAAGAACAAGAAATCAGTCTGGTGCAGTAACCCACACCTGTAATCCCAGCGGCTCGGGAGGCTGAGGCAGGATAACTTCAAGTTCAAAGCCAGCCTCAGCAAAAGAGAGGTGCTAAGCAACTCAGACCCTGTCTCTAAAATACAAAATAGGGCTGGGGATGTGGCTCAGTGGTCCAGTATCCCTGAGTTCAATCCCTGGTACCAAAAAACGAACAACAAATCATGTAGCTAAGATTTGTTTGGGGTTTGTGAGTTTGTGAAAAGGCGATAGATTTGGGGAGCTCAGTATATGTATTGGATAGAGAATCTCTCAGGTGTCTACTGGAGTAGGGGCTACCTGAAAGGAATATCTGTAGCATTTTAGACATTAGCATCAGGCCCCCAAATGGATTCACTGGCAAACATCTTTCAAATCCCATCACCTTCCAGTACCTGAAACCTTAAGTAAAACTTCTAATTTAGTTTTCTGCTGGCAGTATGGTTGAAAGATCCTTGCATAACTCTGTCATGGGTACCAAGAAAGCACATGCAAATAAAGGGTCTAAGCTATAATTTCCCCCCATCAAGAAAACATAATGTTAGTGAGTGAGAAAGAGGTTACTACAAGGCTGACATTAAGTTTTCTATCACTTATATTTTAAAAAACAAATAAACCATTCACCTATGTAGTTATTTGCAAATACTACTAGTAGCTAATTGCCTGCCACACATTCCGCCAGATGATGCAATATATTTTTCTGGTATGACTTAGTGAAGTGTAACTTAATGAAGTTGCTTGACCTATGAGTCTTGATTTCTTTTGAAAACTGAGGCTGATAATTAATAGTTCCTGAAGTTGATGGGATTGTAAAATGCACTGGTACACACAAACTTTTAGCATAATAATAACTGTTAGGAAAATAATAGTATGGATAGTTAAGTTATAGAAAAAACTATGAGAGTGTTCCATGCATATTAAGGGTAGTAGAATATTGCCCACCCACCTGTTTTTCTCCTGGACGGTGTTCTTGTTAACCTAACATCAAGAATATTTGTCTAGCCCAGGGGTCGGCAACTGCAGTCCACTTGATTTTGTAAATAAATCTTACAAAATCCATTAGCTTAGGTATTCTCTATAGTGACTCTGTGTCTGTGTGTCTGTGTGTGTGTTTTCTGGGGAGCTACCCAGATTCTCAGGCATGCTAGGCAAACACTCCACCACTGAGCTACCGCTCCACCCCTTATAGCTGCTTTTAAGCTGCAACAACAAAGTTGAATACTTTAGGCAAGTGACTATGTGGCTCATAAAACCTAAAATATTGATTTTATGGCCACTTACAGAATAAGGTTGCCCTCTACGAGTCTAAAACAATAATTCTATCCTAGTGTGGCCTGTATTGATACAGCTTTTATGCAGGACCAACTACATAATTGTTAGAAGCCCATTGCAATATGAAAATGTGGAGGGTGTTGTTCCACCTGTATTGGGAAGTTCCAGACAGCAACAACAGATCATTATATCCAACCTGGGGACTTCCCGATTGGGGCTCAGTGTTACTAAATGTAGAGATGAAACACAATGAAGCCAGTCCTGCCCTTATGTTCTTTTGAGTTTACCTCCAGCGTAAACTCCAGTTTAACTTTTCATCAAAAGTACTTTTGAAGTAAAGTCTAGGGAAAAAAAAGAGAAGTTTTACTAAAATTCTGCCATAAAATAATTTCAAGTAAGTGGGGTTTGGAGTTGCCTATTAAATAAAGAATCATTTATATGAAACACCCTTCCTTCACCTGGCACAAGTTTCTCCTTCCTGCCTCTTTGTATTAAATTATTGTCCTCATTTGCTCTAGTTTCTTAATGTTGTTTAACTTAGTCTTATGCCCACTCTCATCAATATTAGCTAACTGATCCAAGGAGAGTCATCATATGTGGTATTTGGAGTCTGACAACTATTAATGCATTTTTCTTTGAACAATAAAGAAGGTATTGGGTATTTTTAATCCTACAAAATATAATATGTGTACTAAAGGCCAGAGCATTAGTTTCAAGCTTACTAGAGTTAAGGTGAGCATGAGACAGAATAAAAATAACTATGTTTTCCTCACCTTTGTAATAACCCCTTCCATTCAGGTTGCTCATTTACAGTCTTTTTATTTTTTTCCAGTGCTGGGAATCAAACTCAGGCCCTCCTGCATGGTAAGTACCTGTTCTACCACAGAGTTATATTCCTAGCTCTATAGTCTTTTTTAAAAAGAATAGAAATTTTATAGCTCAGGTATGTACTTCTTACACATTTATACACTTCTGTCCCATCAGTCAGGATTTAAGAAAGCTTAATGATCCTAGATCAGCTAGGAAATAATTGTACTTCCTTTCTTTGCCAGTTACACTGACAAATGAGGAGTCAGTCGGATCACCTCCTTCTTCTTTTATCCTTTATGCTATAATAACATGTGGGATAAGAGATTTAAAAAGAAAATAAGACTGAGCAGACCCCATCGGATCTGTTTTGTCTCTGGGATAAGCAGGATGGCAAAGCCAATGAGAGCCAAGAGTGGGTTTCCTTCACAGGCAACCAACCATTCTCTGTAGTTTGAATCTTTAATGTTCACCAAAGCCTCATGTGTTCAAGGTTCAGTTGCCAAGATGGTGCTATTGGGAAGTGGTAGAACCTTTAGGAAGTGAGGCCTAGTGGAAAGTCTTAGGTCTTAGGTCCAGATCATGGATTAGAACCTCCAAAATAAACTTCTTTTCTTTATAAGTTTTTTATCTCAAGTATTTTGTTATACTAATAGAAAGCTGACTGACACACTTTCCTAATTCTTTTTTCCTCCAAAAGATATGTAAGGCCAAGAGCAGGAACAAGGAACTGCATATTCTCTAGAAGACAAGATGTATACTCTCAGGCCCTGGTCTCAGACTCTGAGTTACTTGTTTTCATTCCCTTGAAGTCAAGGGATTTTAAGTGAATTTATTAAAATCAGTCAAGCCTCTCCAATCCATCATGACACTCTAGCTTTCACAGACAAAGGGCCTACTTTCAGACAGTCAGACCTTTACAACTTCTGAAATGAGTGAGCCTAAGATGTGGAAAGAGCCAGCAGTATGTGGCTGTTCCTGGCCAAGGTGGTGTCCTTGAGAGTCTTCCTATAGCAGGGTCTTGAGCGTCCTTTGCTCCTGGCCCCCTGGAGTCCAGCTTACTTTCTTAGGTTTTTTTTCTTGAACCTTCCCATCCATTTTTGTGAGATCTCTTGACTCTTGCACGGGAATAACCTTTATGCTTTAGTTCACTAGAACTGGCTTCCCTGGCTTGTGACCAAGAGGCCCAACATACAGCTACTCTTTTTAAAAAGCTGAACAGAATAAGGAAGGAAAGAGCCCAGAAGCTTAGAGCAGGATACCAAATTCTAAATGGATTGAGGGCATCTGTGCTGGCTCCCTGTATGAAATGCCTGCATATCTGACCAGTGGAAAGTGTACTCTGTATTCATAGGCTGGTCCAGCCCTCTGCTGTGCCCACCCAGCCTCTTGAGACTACCGCAGGCCTAACATTCAGGACTCAGCTTTCGTAACTAGAGTCCAGAAAGAGGGAGTGTTTCTTTATAATTAATTGAAAGGATTTCTGACCACCCCCAACTGAACCTCATTCCTGCGCTCTTACAACTGACCTGCCACACAAAGAATGAGTTTAGAATCAGAAGTGTTATCAGTTAAAAATGTAATAATCTATTTTATTCATTCTTATTGTTCTTTTTTCAGGCTAGACCACACAGAAGTTCCAAACTGCAAGGGTTCTGAAGGTAGATGGCCTGGGATCCAATTTCCAACTCAGCTATTCACTCTTCCTGTAATTCCCTTCAAGCTCTCTGGGCCTCAGTTTCCTCACCAGTAAAATGAAGATGAAAATACTATCTACCTCCTAAGTGTTGTGAGAATTAAAAGAACTCCATATAAAGCATTCAGAACAGGGACTGGCACATATCAAGCACTCCTTAAATGTTAGTTGTTGTTGTATTTCAACCTTTTACACAGTCTTGGTGCCTAACATTTTAATTATTATTATTATTATTATTATTATTATTATTATTATTGAAATAGGTTACATGAGAGTGAAAAGTGTCAGGTGATTCTTTTAAAATGCAAAAAGAAATGTGTGCACTTTTTTTTAAACATTTATTTTTTAGTTGTAGGTGGACAGAATATCTTTATTTTATTTTTTTTAATGTGGTGCTGAGGATTGAACCCAGTGGCTCACACATGCTAGGCAAGCACGCTACCACTGCGCCACAACCCCAGCCCAATGTGTGCACTTTTAATGTCAAAAAAGGATATCAGTCCACTCAGAAGCCCCAGGTAGAACACACTGTTTCTGGAAGTAGTGTAAGTAGTTACAGCTCAATCTCATTGACTAGAGAGAGCAAGTCTTGTTTTTCCTTGAGCTCATTTGGTATTTCCGACGGCTAGCTGCTGCCTGCCTCTTTGCTCCAAGCGCAGGTTAATCTGCCATTTTAGAACCAGATAGAGATCCCTGACATATTCAAGGAAAGATACCTTCTTGTTTTAAACAGATTCTAGTGCATTTTGGTATAAGCAAAAGAAGTTTCAGAAATGTGATTGTTAGAACTATAGTCCTGGTGACTAAACTCTGCTGAGTAATCACATGACCTCAGGCCCGGGGAACTCTTCCCCCCTGAAAGAAGTGACTTACATACCCAATTTATAACAAGTTCCTTTTCACCCTCTGAACAATCCCATGCCACATGATGAGCCACCACTCTGGAAAAAGGTTTTCTTCTCTGGGGAATATATACTTGTCGTCATAGCTCTGCTCTGGGGAAGCATGTGGCCCTGTGTGTGCCATTGGAATATACACAGGTTCCCTGGCAGTTTTCCCTGTGAGCAAAAAGCAGAAATCCACCAAAAGGACAGGGAAGTTAGATTCATGACCCACAGAGGGGAAAACTGAACTGAAAAGTGCGTGTGAGCAGGGTGACACCATACAAGGGGAAGGAAAGGTCAGGTGCCTACAAGGGCAGAAGAAAGGGGCTAAGGAGCTAAACAGACACTTCTCAGAAGAAGATATACAATTAATCAAGAAATATGTGAAAAAATGTTCAACATCTCTAGCCATTAGATAAATGCACATCAAAACTATAAGATTTCATCTCACACCAGTCAGATTGGCGGTTATCAAGAATACAAACAACAATAAGTGTTGGCAAGGATATGGGGGAAAAGGTACACTCATCCATTGCTAGTGGGACTGCAAATTGGTACAACCAATCTGGAAAGTAGTATGGAGATTCCTTAGAAAACTTGGAATGGAACCACCATTTGACCCAGTTATCCCACTCCTTGGTCTATACCCAAAGGACTAAAAAACAGCATACTATAGTGATGTAGCCATCTCAATGTTTATAGCAGCACAATTTGCAATAGCTAAACTATGAAACCAACCTAAGTGTCCTTCAATAGATGAATGGATAAAGAAACTGTGGTATATATATATACAATGGAATATTACTCAGCAATAAAAGAGAATAAAATTATGGCATTTGAAGGTAAATGGATGGAGTTGGAGAACATCATGCTAAATGAAATGTCAATCCCAAAAAACTAAAGGCTGAATGTTCTCTCTGATAAGTGGATGCTGGTCCATAATGGGGGAGGGAGCATGGGAAGAATGGAGAAACTTTGGTCAAAGGGGAGGGAAGAAAGGGGTTGGGACATGGGGGCAGGAAAGATGGTGGAATGTGATGGACAACAATGCCCTAGGTACATGTATGACTGCAGATATGGTGTAACTCTATATTGTGTACAACCAGAGAAATGAGAAGTCATGCTCCATTTGTTTACAATGAATCAAAATGCATTTTGCTCTCATGTATACCCAATTAAAATAAATATATGTTTTTAATTTTTTAAAAAGTGAAGGACAACAAGCAATAGTGAGTCAGCCTACAGGGTTTGCCCCTGGCTTTAACACTGTGCTTAACAGCTGTGTGACTAAAGCAAGTTCATTAAATTAGTTGTTTTATTATTTTCTTCCTCTATAAAATGAGTATGAAAGGAATAATATCTCACAGGGCTGTTGTGTGGATTAAATTAATTAGTATATGTAAAGGATTTACAACATTGCCTCACACCTAGTATCATTGTATGTTAGCTATGATTATCAGCATTTGCTAAGATTAATGCATTGAAATGTTTTGCACTGGATAAAGCAATATGCAACCATAAGGCTTTGTGTTGGGGCTGCTGTAACCATGTACCACAGGCTAGGTGGCTTGAACATAAGAAATTTGTTCTCTCACAATGCTGAAGGCTAGAAGTCAAACATCAAGATGTCAACAACGTTGAAATTTTTTCTGAGGTCTTTCTCCTTGGCCCATAGTTGGCTATCTTCTCTCTTTGACTTCACATCTTCTTTCCTTGGGGCCGGTGTCCTAAGCAACTCTTTTTACAAAGAAATCAGTCATGCTAGATTAGAGTTCATCCTGATGACTTCATCCTGTATTACCTACTTGAAGACCCTATCTTCAAATGAAGCCATGTTCTGAGGTACTGGGGATTGGGGCATAAACATATGAATTTGGAAAGGGGTGGGGCGCACAATCTAACCCATAACAATCAGTTCTCAATTTGGTTAAGCTGGAACTATGTTCCGCTCATGTAAATGGCCCAAAGAGGTACTTGTATAAAATTTTGGAGACAAAAGAAGGACAGTAGCTACTACTCTCTGGAGGCCATGGTGGTTAGTAGAAGTGACAGAGATGCCAGTACGATCCAGATTATCCTGGCTCTCCTCTGTTCCCCAGAACTTCTTCTATATTGCTGAACCTGTTGACCAACAGCAGCCCCAATCCAATCACCAGACATGAGGCTGAAGACCCAGACTTTTCCCATCCCCTCCCCATCTCACTTAAGTGGCAGGACATGCCTGGATTCTCAGATCGGCTAGCAGGTGCATCCTTTTACCCACACTCCAATTTCCCCTAACCTCCCACAACTGTTAAAATCTAGTTAGGAAGTAAATCTGTTATCCCGTAACATTCAGAGTGACTGCTCATGTGATTGAACCCTGACTAACACAGGAAGAAGAAGAAAGGAGGAGGAGGGAAAAGGATTTTTTTTCTGGACGTACTATTACTGAACCATATGCATGCATTTGAAGTTCTAATTATCTCAAGCCTGAGCTCATTCAAAAGTCCCCTGAATTAGTCTTCCTATTTCCGTCTCTCCTGGTTCTAATATGTCCACAAATGACTGCCAGATAAAATTTCTTTTGAATCACACTTATGTCATGAAGTGATGGTTGAGGGGAGTCCTCAGATGACAGCTGAGTAGCTGTCCACGGAGTGCAACAGGTTCAGATTAGAGCACAAGGATGGAGGTTCCCAGAGGGAAGTCTTCAGGAGAATAATGGAACAGATGCTCCCAATGTATGGGCAGTATCACGAGGGGGATTACAGCAACACTCTGTCACTGGGTGATAAGCAGCAATGGGACATAGAAAATTAAGTGAACTTTTAGAAGAGTAATTAATAATTCTAGGACACAAAAATTTTACAAAAGATAATCAAATTATATAATCATAGGACACAAAAATAATTTTACAAAAGATAATCAAATTATTTGATTATAATCATATCAACTGCTGTGCTCATAGTTTAAGACTCTTTAGATTTAATAATGCAATATAAGTACAGTTAACATGACTGTTTGTATAACATGAGATTGTAGGGTTGGCACTTGAGGAGGATGAAAAAGCGGACACCTTGGCAGGGCAGAGGCCACCCTGCAGCATGTAGGATGGTTTGTGAGACAGCACATAGAGACAGCTCCTTGAAGAAGTCAGGCTGTGCTTGGGTAGCCGTGGAATGGAGCAGCGACTAACAGGGCATGGGGAACAAGAGAAGCGTTGGAGGAGAAATGAGGGCATATGCGTGTTCTTTGGGACCAATTCAGGTGACAGCTGATGGCAGAGGAGGTGATGACAGAGGAGTATTTGAAAAAGGAATTTGAAAAAGTATTTGAAAAAGGAAAGGAGCTGCATTCAGAACCAGGCAGAAGGGCTGGGCTAGGTGGGAGCAGGGACGTGCCTGCGTTCATTCTCGGTAGTAAGAAAGCAAATCCCAGCACAAAAGGGTTGTGTGCCTCGGGTGAAACGGGTTGTGTGCATCTCCCTTCTCCCTGACCTCTGTCTCCAACCTTCGCTTCCTCAGGTGTGAAGTTTCAGAACACTTTCCTAGAGCTGCCTCCTCTCCGTGACAACTGGGGAGGTCAAAAGGGAATAGAAAAAGCTAAGTCAGAGAGAAGGAGGTCGTAAACCAAGAGGGAGATGAACCATCTTGTTGGAGTCACACAGCTAATTAGGGACTAAAATCAAATTGGCTTCTCGCCTAGTACTCTTTCACTACCAAATTACCATGTAATATTGAACAGATGGGAGCGATTAAGGCTTAGGGCCATTATAAAGACTAACATAACATGAGTTACATGAAATGAGGAACCAAGTAAAAATGCAGCTGAGAGATTTAAACTTCACTGCGCAGGAAGGGGTAATTTTACCCACTGTGAGCCCATGATTAGATTAAGTAGATTGAACTGAACTGTAAACTTCTAAAGGCACTGCTTTCACTCACTATTCTCTAACCCAGCTAGGCTGGGACAAGCCCTGGCTGCATTGGGTGGCACTCAAGGGAAACGTTGAAGATAAATGCCAGCCAGTAATATTGAACAACTTGAACTTAAATTCACTCTTTCAGTCACACAGATCCTCTGGAAATAATTGCTCTATTTTATTTAGGAACAAGTATAAAATACAAGGTAAAAAGTGCATAGAAAGAACACATATTTTTCCACCTCCACACATGTAGGGACCCTGGCATTTGTAACTTCAATGGGAAGAGGTTGTCCCTCAAAATATTCTCCCTTTACTCTTCTCTTTCAAGCCATTCATATGAGTCTTGTTCTGTTTGCCACAAAAGTATTTGTTGTTCTGTATTTAAATTTCCAACGTATCTTGGAAACTGCTATATATTTTGATTGGCATTTTGCTATCTGTCATGCAAGGATTATTTTCTCCTCAACATTACTGAATGTGATGGATGAATTATGAATCCTGGCCTTGATCAATCAGGTCAGGTTGGTTTTGTTCTTACATAACTTTGGAGTGGGGATCAATATGTTAATGCCCACATTGACAAGTTATCAAGTTATGCTAACTCACAATCCCCTTTGTAATTAAAATCCTCTGGTCAGACACTCAGTGTCCACAGTCAGTTGTGACTTCTAAACTTTCAAAGTTCCCTTGTCCCCTAAAGCTGATCCCTGGTGCCTCAGCTCTGATTCTCAACCCAGTGCTCTTTTTTTTTTTTTTTTTCTCCTGCCCAAGGGCAGATCTCCTGACCCTGGAGAGACTTAGAAGAATCCCGTGGGATGCCAAATTATGCCAGATCAGAGAGAAAATACAGCAACTGCCAATATCATCTCTATTAGATAACTGTTCTTGCTAACTTCTCATAATCTGATCTCAGATTTGATAAACATTTATTCAGATCTCACTCTCAGCTTACAGGAAAGCCCTGGAGCATCTAGGGGCAAACAATACCACGAACATCAGAGTTCCTTGCCCCCACCTACTCCAGGAAGGGAGTGTACTTTCTGATTGGTGGAATAAAAGGATTATAAATACAGACAGTTTCCCTGACCATCCTCCATTTCTTTCTCTGTTATTCTGTGCATCCTTTTCATTATACTTCTCCCAATGACTTGAATTCCTATTTTGCTTGTTTATTATCTGTCTTTTCCACTACAATGTAAGATTCTTAAGGGCAGGTACCATGTCTGTCTTGGTCTTCAAGTGTTGAGAACAATGCTGGTGCAGAGTGGATACTAGATTAAATATTCATTGTATGGACAGACGGATAGATGGATGCATGACAAATGGACATACACAATATGCTTTCTTCTCCCACGGGGGAGGTAAAATGGGGCCCAGTAAACCACCTGTTAAGAAGCATCCCAGCTCTGGATACATAGGTGGTCTCAGGTGAGATAGAGCAGATAAGGTGCAGTTTATGTCCAACTGACATTTAAACTCAATAGAAAAGTAGTAACAGATGGGGAGTTGGAGGAAAAGCCAACACTAGCATAAACAGAACGACATAACTAAAAAACCACCTTGGGTCATGTATCTTAGAAACAGAGGTGAATTGGACAAGAAGTAAATCAGATTGAGATTAGGAGATATTTAACAAATACAGTTGGTTGATGGCTGGTTGGTAAAAGTTGGCATTAGATTTAAGACATGTTAGGGTGGATATTTTTGTCCGCTTGAGGAGGAACTAGCATTGATAATCAGGGGTGAGTTGTCTTTAGGGTCCACTTTCCCACTACCTCCCTGATTCTCTGGTCCACACCCAAGAGGCTCATGTTGGCATCCTGATCATCTGGCTACCAAATGGCTGCCTGTTCCATCCTAGTTGCCCATTTTGTAGTATATTCTAAAAGTTAGACTCTTCTTTCTCCCATCAAAGATATTTGTCCTGAATTTTATCCACTCAAGATCCTGATGATAAAGAGTTGACTGAAAATTCCTCACTCCCAGGTCATTTCTATCAGAGAAAAAAATCTATAATTTTCTCATCTTAAAAAATAATAATTAATAGCCGGGTGTGGTGGCACAAGCCTGTAATCCCAGCACTTAAAGAGGCTGAGACAGGAGAATCTTGAGGTCAAAACCAGCCTCAGCAACGGTGAGGTGCTAAGCAACTCAGTGAGACCCTGTCTCTACATAAAACACAAAATAGGGCTGGGGATGTGGCTCAGTGGTCGAGTGTCCCTGAGTTCAATCCCCGGTACCAAAAATAATAATAATAATAATAATAATAATAATAATAATAATTTGTGCTGGAGATTTTTCTCAGAGGTAGATCATTGGCCTATCATGCACAAGGCCATGTGTTCAATCCCCAGAACCACAAAATAATTAAAATAATAATAATGATAATTTATTAATCTCACCTCCCCTTCTACCTATAGCTGCAAAGGCTCCCCATTTCTATACTATATTCTATACCATAATTTGTTCTTTGCTCTAGTTTGGATCTGGAATGTCCCCCAAAGTCTCATGTGTGGAAGGCTTGGCTCCCAATGCAGCAATGTTCAGAGGTGGAGCATTTGGGAAGTTATTGGACCATGAAGGCTTATAACTGAATACACTGTTGGGAGGATGGCAGAAACTATAGAAGGTGGGGTCTAGTTGGAGAAAGTGGGTGACTGGGGACATAGCCTTTAAGGGTATATCTTGTTTCAGTCCCTTGCCCCAGCTCCCTGCTTCCTGGCTGCCATGAAATCAGCAGCTTTGCTCTATCATGCCCTTCCACCATGATGTTCTGCCTCACCAAAGGCCCTGAAACAATGAAGCCAGGTGATAACAGACTGAAATCTCTGAAACTATAAGGCAAAATAAATCTTCCCTCCTTTAAATTATTTTTCTCGGGTATTTTGTCACAGTGATGAAAATACCTTCTCTATAGTGAAACTCATTAAAACATGTGTATAGACTTGCCATTTCAAATTTGTCTCCCCCTGTTCTCTCCCTCAAATCTACGGCAATAAGAACTTCTTCACCCATTTCGCTGAGATTGTTCTTTGCAAATCACTAATCACCAAATTACGATAGCATGCCAGCCTACAGAATCTCATCTTCAATATTTCCCCACTCATCTCTTATTATTTTTTCCATCATTCACTACTCTAGCCATCTTTGCTCTTGCTTTCTCTTGACTGTGCCATCTCCTTAGCACTTGCTACTCAGCCACTTTGATGTTCTTCCACTAGAACTTCATATGGCTCCCTCCCTCTATATGGATCCCTGCCATGTCTCCATCCGTGCTTTACTTAAGTTTTGTCTTCTAAGTGAGACCCACTCTGACCACCTCATTTCAAACCATGCAGATCTGTTCTCCTATCACTTCCCATTCTTCCCCTTTGCTCTAATTTTTCTCCATACCATTTATTATCATCCATTTCATTATTAGTTATTATAATATCTGTCTTTCCACATTACAGTGTAGGCTCCATTAGGAGAGGCAGCTTCATTTGCTTTGTTCATATTGCCTGTGCCTAACACATACCTGGCACATGGCAAGCAATCAATATTTGTTGAAGTGTTGCTAAAGCCATTCTGCCCTTATGTGTAGATGATTTCTAGCATCCTAATGAAAGCAGCCTAGACTCAATTTATCCCCAACCACAATGGTCAAGCCTAAAGAAGTAAGTGTAATGGAGGAATATCAGACCACATAGACTGAGACTGTAGCACCAGACAGTCTAGTGGCAAGATATTTGGGGGATAGTTGGAGCATTGTGGTACCCCTCAAATTAAACTTCACTGCTGCCCGCCACAAGAAAACAACCTGGAATATGGAATATGAGTCACAAGAGTGGAACAGCTGCCAAGAAACTAATGTAATCGTTGACTACTTTGATAATCTGTTTTAATGCATAGGGCACTCCCATTGTTTTCTGGTCTAGTCAGACCACATTGGGAGCATTGTGTTCACTTTTGGGAATAATTTTTCAGGAGGATTATCGTTCGTAGAAAATCAGCAAAGATAGTGAAGTGGCTAACCATGATTAATATGCAGCATGATTGAAGGGACCAATGGTGCTTGGTGATTATATTACTAAGTAAAGTCTAAAAATGGGTAGTGCTTGTTTCACCACTCTTACACTTTGTTCATGGTAGGCATCATTATTCAGTCAAGACTCTCTTTCCTATTATTCAGTATTATTCGATTATTCAGAGTTCTGAATAATCTCTAAACTTCATTCATGCTTAAAGTTCTGCAAATCTTGACTCTGTTAGGCAGAACCAGGGAAGGTGGGCTGGTGAAGAAATTCTGCAAAACAAAACCATTCACCTTTAAATTGAAGTTTTCTCACTAAGGAAGACATCAGAAAATCAGAATTTAAAAGACAATGAGTTGGACACAAAGAGATAAGTTGATTATTTCTAAGTGGTCATAATAATAGCAAAACAAAAAAGCATTTTTTTAACTTTTGGACACTGATGTCTTCCATTTATCTTAGATCTTGCCTATTAATATTTTAATCTCATGCCCTAATCTTTTTGGTTAGAAGCCAGTTAACTCTGTTAAAAACCATGGAAAAGACAGCTGATGCCTGAAGCTTGGTTCACTGTGTTCCAAGACTTGGTAATTCCTTCCCTAATGACATAGTAGAAACTCTGTCGCCACAGTTAAGAGCAGGCTCGAGACAATTACTATATTTAAGTCATGCTTTGCAGGTTATCATACCCACATCTGCAAGCTATTCCCTTTGTAAAGCCTTTGGAGCTATTTGCCACAGAAAACTCATTGGAAAAGGCCAGCAACTGCTTGAGGGTCAACGCCTGAGACTTATTCCATGTGGCGGAAGACAGATGACTAACGTTCTTTTCAGCAACTCCATTCCCACCCCTGCTTCTCAGAACCAAGCTCTTCTTATTGAAACAGGAAATCTATACTTGAGGTCCAATGAAGGGGTGGTCAAATACAAATTCTCTAGCAGCCACCCATCCACTGTCCTGTGAAACAGCAGAGACCAATCCAGAGAGTGGGTCACCTGGAGAGTTAGTCTCTCAAAAATCCTCCTGACATTTGTAAAAGAAAGAGAATGAAAGAGCAGGACTTCTTCACAGAATGACATTTTCTAAAAGAAATCAGAGAACCTGCTAGGTTTCACTGAACATGAGGCTGCTGGCATTCATGGCCCCAAGCAAGTAATAACCACTCTGTGCCTTCGCTCTCTCATCTGAAAGATGGAGATGGCCATGCTTAATTTTACTGTCCTTGGAGAAAATGGAGAAAGTACAGTGAAGATGATGGGAATGCATTTTGGAAAAATATTTAAGCATTATCTAAACTCCAGATCATTATTATGAGCATGATTATTATGATTCTGAGACTATAATTACAATTACCTATAAGATTTCATGTGTGACGATTACTCTAAAACCAAGATGAAACCCAGGCCACTGTCACGCTAAGACATTTACGTGAAACCTTTCAGTCCATCCTTCCTGACTTCATAACTTTCTGAGTGTATGTAGAATTTGCAGCCTCAAATTGGTTAGTTTTTGAATTGTCACTCAAAAAACTGAGGGCCATTTGTTTTTTGAAAAAAGTGTCAGTCATGCAGGACTTGAAGTTATATGTAGGTCTCTTGAATAGAAAAATCCAACTTCTATCTGCTGACCATGAAGACATCCACTTTGACTTCCACCCATCCTGCCCCTTGTCTCACCCGCTCCCCACTCTCCCAGTAAGTGGACCTACCCCAACACATGAGTTTGTAAGGCACATGGATACCTTCCAGAATCAGTCCATAACAAGGCAACTGTGATGGACTGAATATTCTGGTAACTTTTTTTAAATCTAAGTCCTTTACATCTTCATTTGCACCTATATGAATTTTAATTTTAACCCAGAGACAAGTAAAATTAATAGAGAAAATTGGACTTTTAAAAAATTGTTTAATAGATACTTAGAAAAACAACAACAACAAAAAGCCTGGTACTGATACACAGGAAAGGGAGAATGAAAATGAAGAATTGACTCACTGGTTAAAATGATGTTTGTAGACACTATTCCATGTGTTGGTATCACCAACTGCCATGAATGTGTTGCTTAAATTTGTGACAAGGTAACCGTGCTCAAAGATTTTCCAAGACTTTCCAAGATAAATTAACTATTCCAGAGCTTGATTGGTTTTATGTCCCTAACAGAGAATCCTGCAATAGTTGTTAAGCATCAAGCTCTTTAAATTTTATGTTCACTGTAGTCATGGAATTCTAAGAAATACCCAATAAAACAACAACACTTTTCCTAAACTAGCTTAACAAATAACAAAACATAGCATTATCTTCAGTCACTTAAGCTAACTTTACTTTCACTCTGTAGAACGAAGTAGAATATAAAATGCTAGCCTGTGTTGCATTGAATATCTCAAAAGACATAAATTATATATGAAATTTTATTTTGTTACAATAAATTGGAAGAGAAAATTTTGAATCAGACCCAGAAAATCAACAAATAAATTCACCCTTTCTAACCTAAATGTCATTTAAAATCTACTATTTTACTTCTTATTATAAGCATGGTTAGAATATAAATGATATGAAATGAAAATTTATGACATATATATATATATATCTTTATGCCTTCACATTGATTATACTAAGTAACAAATAAATCACAGAGTATGAACCTAGAAATGACATGAAGATGTAGAAGGAGATGCATATATATATTAAAAGACTGTGACCTCAGCTGTCCTCACTAAATACTCAGATTTTTTCTTATGGTCTTTGACTATCCCTCCTAATCCCACATTTGCCTGTACTCAAGATCTTGAAACTCAACCAGAATCCTATAAACAGCTAGTCCCCAAAAACACAGATATTCATAAAGGGGGTGACAAAAACTCACTATTTTCAATATTTTATAAATCTCAATATATGTCATCTATTTGCTATGACATCTAACGTACCAGTTCCTTTCTTTTGAGCTATGATTAACAATTTGGTTCATTTATGTAGATTATATCTGAGGGGCACTTATACATATCTTTTGTGAATAGTATGTTAAACATATAAGCAATTATTTCTCACAACTGCAATTAGATAAATATGTGAGAAGATCAGGGCCATATGCACTGTAGGAAAACTGTAAGTGGAGAAAAATTTGAAAGTTTCTCAAGTAGCAGCCTCTTGGGAGTGAGTTGTAGAGCAGGTAGGAAACAAGAATTATTTCAGGCTAAAACAAAATTTTAGTGCAAAATATTCCTGTTTCATGATAAATCTATTCACGCACTTCCTTAATTCTTTCTTATTCTCATCCAGAAGCATACTAACTGGCAGAAAGTATATAAATAAAATGGAAACCTGCACACAGATACACACATGCACAGTAAATTTTCAGAGGAAATCTAAAGGATGTAGAAATGAGAATGATCCTATCTTGTCTGTGTGAAACATGAGCCTTTGGCATATTGTATATAGAACAGGTTGGAAAAAATTAGAAATAGAGGATTACTGAAGTGATGGTTCTTAAGAGCAGTTCCTTTAAGAGTAGCTATGTAAAGCTTATATATTTGAAGGACCTCAGCTTTCTTTGCAAGGAGAAGACAGTAGGCCAAACCACCTGAGGGAGAAGCAAGTCAGGCCCCAAAGCAAATCAAAGCAATTAGAAGCCCAAAAAGTTCACCTGCTCAACAGTGACACCCCATCTGGTCTTAAAAGTCTATCTTCAGCTTATTTGTTCACTTTTTTATTTATTCATCATTTTTCTTTTTATTTAATATTCGGAAAATATTTTTGAACACCAGTCATATTTTATACCAGTTGTGAAACTGTAAAAATTATTATACTATGGTCCATACACCAAAGAGCTCACAGAGTAACAAAGCATGGTAAGTATCATTGAACACAAGCAACTGCTGAACCAGATGCTATTCAAGGTGCTGGGACATGGCTGATTGAAGCAGAGGCAAATGCTAGCTCTTGTTCAGTTTATTTGGTAGCACGAAGATAGTCACAATAAAGATATGCCCATGATGTTATGGGAATGAGAGATGGAGCAAACCAATACAGATTTATAGTTGAGTTGGAGCAGATTGGTTTATAATATGCCCTGCTCCTAAGCACAAAAGCTCTCCATCCTATGCCCCCCAGAATAAGGCCTCAATCTGTTGAGACATCCATGACTTTTTAGAAAGCAAGATACAGTAAATAAAAATTATGTGTTCAAAATTTCACAACATGCTTTAAAGTAATTGATAAAGTTAGGTCCAGGAACCACTGCCTATAACAGTTGACATACTCTTTTTAATCTGCCCAATCAAACATAATTTTTATACAAATCTTTAGAAAATTGAGATATGAAAATTCAATAATTTTACCCAACTCATCTTCCTGAAAGATACAGCTACCCATAAAACAAAGGTTGTTGAAAAATGATGGCTGTGCTTCTTTTAAGAACTGTGTATAATCTAATATGACTCTGTTTGTATATCAAAAAATTATATGTACATTTTTAGGTACATGCATGTATATGAATCAAACATGGTTTGAGAGTTATACATACCATATCAAGTGGTTGGCTCTGGTGTATGGAAAAAAGTTTGGGAGTTGGACTGAGAAGAAATTGTATAATTTATGAATTTTTAAATGAACAAATAGTTGTGTGATGTATATCATTATATATTATTTGTATGATTTTTAAACCACTTTATTGAGGTCCAATTAGAGTTGGCTATTTCCCTTCTCCTACCTGGAAGGCTAGATCTAGTGAGAGTTGGGTGTTTAACTCTCCACAGGTCAGTTAGGCTCTGAAAAACCCCAGCAGGTTAAGCTCTGGTTAAGTAATTTCTTTGAAAGCAGGCTTTGTTAAGAATACATGGCTCTGGCATGTTTTAAAATAGTTCCTTTTCCCTACCCACTTTCAAGTCAGGCTCCCGTGGGTCCCTGATGACTGAGTCCCCCTGAAGCTTTTAACATTTAGACTTGTCCACCTGATCTCCAGAAATCCATCAATTGCAGTTCAGGTTTTCCTATGATGGCCCTGGTTCCTGTGGAGGTTTCTGCTGTGGTACCTCATAAGTCTCTGTATCTGCCTGTCTCTCCAGTTTAGAAGACAGCAGTTGCCCTGTGACCAACTTCTTTTGCATACCTAAGAAGAGTTGTTGATTTTTCACTTTGTTTTTTCTTGTTGTTTTTTACTTGTTGTTAGGGATATGGTGATATCTAAGCTCTTTACCGGTGAAACTAGAAATCAGAAATTCTTTGTGTAATTTTGAGAAACACTTAACAATATGCATAGTGAAGGGGATTGTTTCTGTTAAAAAACAAAACAAAACAAACTAAAACCCTACCTAGTAGTTTATTTATCTAAGCCTCTACATTTTGGTTTGATCATCTAATGACTTTTTTAAAAGAAATTTTCCACTGAGCAAAATGTGCTCATCTGGATAAGATTTATTATTTACCTGGATAAGTTTCCTCATGAGAAAATACAAAAGCTTTAGTTAGCAGGCACTTTGGGAGCTGTTTGCACGGAGTAGTGATGTGGGGGGAATAGGAGCCAATCACAGGATCCCTTCTCACCACTCAGATTTGTTCTTCATTTCCCCATTGGAATGTAGTGGGCAAAATAAGTCACAAAAAAATATAAGAATAAAAATTTAGAGCTAGTAGAGACATCATAGATAATTTTTTAATTACCAAAGAAAATAAGTCCGAAAAAGATCAAATGATTTGCCCAAAATCCAACATTGAGTAAGTATGATCATGTGACATTATAATCCAGGCTTCTTGAGTCATGCTTTTCCTACTGAACTTCCCTGTCTCTGGATGTTCAAGTCTCCCATAAAGTCTAATTTCTAAAGCTGTCAAATGCAAGGTTTACCAAACACAACTGCAGTTTCTCACAATGTAAACACCAGGTCATGAGATGCCTTACCTGGTCAGCACCATCCTTTCACTCCAGGATGCACTTCAAATTTAAATCCAGGTGTTTCTCTGAACTTTCTAGCATTTCCAGCATCCCAACATGTATCTTTAGTCCCACTCAACCCAATCCAGGTCAATGCCTACTTGCATTCCTGCTGTGATAGCCTTGGCTTGGACAATTCCACATCCTCCACTATCTCCCTGCCTTCTACCTTCTCTCTAAAGCACAGGGAGTCCAAACACAACACTTGCGTCCCATGATCTTAAATCATCTTATAGATGATTTGGACCCTGCGTCCAACTCTTGAAGAGTTAAATTCTGCAACTGTACTCCAAAAGTGAGGTCTAGAGGCAAAAATCCATAGCAAATTAAATTCAGAAATGACAGCAGAAAGTGGACCTGATATTTTTTTAGAAAAATTTTGTTAGTTTAGGGAGTGGTAAAAGAGACTGGGATTGCTCAAGAGCCTTTCAACAGGTCCAATATGGGACACAGAAATTTAATAATGAACTTGATGTTGCAAGGGACAGTAAGATGGTGCACACTGTTTTAATCAGGCACCCTGGCTCTAGCACTGGGTGTATTTTCTAATGTCCTTTGTCAAACTCTTTAAGCTGATGCTGTTAACAACAGTAGAAGGTCTGAGTCCCTAGCCCAGGCCTGTAGCATAATGCCATGTACAAGCTACGTTGACCTAATTGGACTGAGATTTAGAAGCTACACATTGACCTCTAAGCTAGTACGTTGGTTGTCCCTCTGGAGTTGACTTTCAGTTAACAAAGATATGCATTTGTAGTAACTCACAGGCCTTCATTTCTTTAGGTTCACTCAAGCGATGGCATTTTTAAAGATGGTGAACAATGCCTATTGAGCAGCATCCTGAGATCAGCTGCGTGACCCAAGGGCTATTTAAGGAAACCTTCTTCTATGTCACTCATTCTTTCTCTCCAGTCAACCAAACACCATTTGCCTGGGCCCTGTGGGGATCTTTGGGTAGACACCCTAATAGTTTGCTATATTTACATTCTGCAGGTGGTTGCAAGATAGGGATATATTATTCCTAAAATGTAATTTATTTTACTATTGGGTGAAAACTGAAGAAATGAAATGTCCACTCATACCATGTTCCAAGAGGTATTTTGGAGTTTCTAACCACCTATAATGAAATGAATGCTCTTCTCAGAAAAATGCTAAAACTTGTCATAATCTGAAATCATCATCTGCTTAAGAAAGAACAGACTTACACATAAGGAATTCATTTACTGTACAATTTTCACAATTGTATGTCTATTTTTCCACTTGATTTTGTTTTTCACTGTAATAAATTTTATAGTGTTTTTCACTCTAATAAATTTTATGTTTTATACTTAAACAGTGAAATTTCTAAATTTCCAGTTAAGATGTATTTATGTATAAATTTTTTTCAGATAATATGAGGTTCACAATAAATGCTATAAATAATAACCTGCAATATTTATATGTACATTAAATTTTTCTGGGTGTTTAAAATTAATAAAGATTTTAAAATTAACATGGAACAGAGAGGCTGTTACCTTTATTAAACTGGGCATTACTTGAACCAGCTAAATCTGGATGTCAGACCCAGCAATATATTTTTTTTTACATTTTTGACCAAGAAAATGTTTTAGTCCATGTGATCAGTACATCTACATCTTAGTTATTATTTGGGAAGTTGGGAACTGACTGCATTCCTATTATCAGAATTCAGAAATATACTTGAAATTATTAAAATATCACTGCACCCATAATATACACAGAAATGAAGATGATATTTGCTAATAGGATATACATTTAATCTGGCTTCCAGATTTTTTTCCCCTACTAGGACATAGAAATAAATTAAATGGATAGTACTCAATAGACCATTTCTCTTCTGCCCAGAGATACTAATATTCTGTCTGGGGTACTCATTCAACCTAGTCTCCACACTCTAGTTTTTTATTCATTTTATTTTTCAGTTCTGCATGAGTATTAATTATTTCCAATTTATAGTCCTGGTTTAACTGCAAATTAAGTTCCATTTTCCTTCATCAATATCTTATAAGAAGTGAATCAAATGAAAAATTGTGAAGTTCTTTTTGATCCACTTGTGCAGCAGGCATATGCCTTTAAAAACTTAACGTGAACTCTGACAAATTCCCCTTGATACTTTCTGAGGTAAATGCCCCTTAGCTTGGCATCACCAGCTCAGATTACTGGCACTCTGGGTTGATATAAAGGTCCACCTGTACAACAGCACTAGTAAAGGAAATGAAGGGTGGGGAAGCACATGTTTATCCACACATACTTCCTCTGTGGAGGTCATTCTTCAAAAGACAGTTGAACCAAGAAGTTTCCAAATATGATTTAACAGAACCAAATATTTGAATTTTTTAAAACCGAATACCAAAATTCTGACGTAGAGTTGTCCCTGAAGCCAAGATGACACAAGGTGACTAAAATGACTGCAAATCATGAGACTGACAAGTGAATAAGGACTTTCAGAATGTGGTCCCATGTACCATTTAGAAAAATCCTCACTATCTGAAAAGCAAAACTATATTTTTAATGTAGTTACAGATCCAGACAGCCATTTAGTCGCCAACATTTTCAGTTAACTACACAGATAGGTTTTTTACAACCTCTAATGGGTGTAACTTAAGATGGAACAGATGACTGGACCAGCAGATTAATCAACGTCTTCCAAACTGCAAATTAAAAAAAAAAATCAAACACTGCATTTTTCTTGCAGATGTTAAGCAAAACATTTTCAGTCTTACTCCCATAATTATAGCATTAGAAGAGATTTACCAACATCAAAGTAAATAAAAACATACCAAACGAAAGCTGATGATAAACTAACAAGTCTGAATAGTACTTTTTAAAAACTCTCACAGCCAAATAATCTTATTGATTTCAATAATATATTTGTTGCCTTCAAATGAGGAGGCCTGGGGTTGGACAGAAAATACAATTCTTGTGGGGACATGAGCTATGTTCTAACCACAGTGCAGAACTCAATTTGCCCCCAGCATCTGCAGTTGATTTTTTCAAAAAATCAAAATTTTGTTTATTTGTTTTAGTCAAGCTTTATTTGAGCCATTTCAGTACCAGGAAAACAAACAAACATCAGTAGCAATACCCCAAGTCTGGGCTATTCAAAACAATTGTTATCAATTGACCTTCACATTAAGTGTTGCATTGAGTACAAATAGCATATCCTCTCAAGTGAATTCCTATTAGTAACTTTTGTATGGGACTTCCAGGAAATAAATGAGGGTCAGAGAGAACTAATCCCTCAACAGATTTATTAGCAAACAACTTGTTCCTTTGTCTCTTCCTGGCTCCTAGTGCCCACAGGATTTAACCACATTAAGTCACAGTAGTGTTGTCTACAAACTGACCAAGGTTAGACATCCCTTGCAGGGTCTCCACTCTGCACAGCAGCCCATCAGCACACTCAACACTCAACACTGCTCAAGACTCTCAGTAGAATGGAATGATAGAGCTGCGGTCAATCAAAGCTATAACTACTTCAGCTCCCGCCAGTCTGTCTCCACTCAAAGCGTCCATTTAGCTGGGTAGCACAGCAAAATTTATGGCCTGGACTTTTATTATGTGGAGCTTTAACACTGTGGGGAACCCTATACTCATGCCTGAAAGCCTTTAAGAAGGGCAGACCCTGAGTTTGTTTTAACCAATAGGCAAGTTCAGTAGCCACAGCTGCAATAGGCCTGAAATTAATTAATTTGACATTCACAAGACTCTCAAACTATTCCTTTGCAGTCGACTTCGAAAGATGCCACAGGTTTGAAAAATGATTGTAACAACAATTCAGTTTCTTATTCATTTTCTTTGTGTACAACATATTTGTCAAGAATCTGAGATGATAAATATTGTCTGTGAATTCCTTTTTCGAAAATAAGTTTTATGGTGTACATTTGAGGTTCGCAACATAATTAATATGGGATACATAGAAAAAGGCTACTATAGTGAAGTGGATTCACCTATCATCTCACATAGTTATGTTTTTTCACAGGAACAGTTAAAATCTACTTATTTAATAAAAATCCCTAATAGAATATGATTTTACTAACTAGGTCCTCTTCATGTTGTACATTCCATCTCTAGATTTGTTTATCCTGCTGTTTTGTCTCCATTTCCCTGCACCACCTGTGGTAACTACCCTTTTGTTCCCTATCTCTGTGTATCTGAGCTTTTTTTTTTTTAATTGCACATATAGGTGAGATCATGCAATGTTTTTATTTTTGCATCTGGCTTATTTCACTTAGCATGATGTCCTCTAGGTCTATGCATAGTGTGGGAAATGACAGCAGCTCTTCCTTATCTAAATAATGTTGCACCGTGCACACACACACACATAGACCACTTTTCCTCTATCCATTTGTCCACTGATGGGCATTTAAGTTGCCTCTCTATCTTTGTTATTGTGAATAATGCTGCAATAAACATAGGAGTGCAGATGTCCTCTGGAGAAGGTATTTTCATCTCTTTTGGGTAGGTATCCAGAAGGACTCCTAGGTCATATGGTAGATCTGTTTTTTAATTTAGAAACCTCCAAGCTGCTTTCCTAAATGACCATGCTTATCGACATTCTCTCAGAGCGTCTAGGGCTCCCTTGCATCCTTCAACACTTGCTATCTCTTGCCTTTTTGATAATAGTCATCCTTACTGGTAATTCAGTGACACCCTAATGGGCATAAAGTGAATTTGCATTTCCCTGATTTATGGTGTTCAACACATTTTCCTATACTTTTCAACATATTTTCTTTGGAGAAATAGACATTTCAATTCCTTTATATCTATTTTCTATATTGGTTTATGTGTTTTTCTGCTATTGAGTTGTAAGATGTTTTCTATAAATTTTGGACATTAAACCCTTTTCAGAAAAATGGTTTGCAATTATTTTTTAGAAAAAGTTTTATAATGCGAATGCTTATTGTCTCTCTCTTACTCCAATAATTTTCAAAGTATTTGGTTGATGAGGCTAATAAGGAGACCCATGAAAAAATTAACATGCTTGCCTTTATTCAGACTTATCAGGAATCCTGCCCTGGTACCAATGCTTCTCCCAACCCTGAACACACATACACATCATGTCCCACTTCTTAACTTTTTTCTTTCTCCATAGCAATCATATTCTCTAGCACACTATATATACACAATATATACATATTTCACTTATATGTTCTGTTTGTGGTCTGTCTTAGTAAAGGCCCATAAAGTTTTTCCTGCAACAAATCCTTCATTGCCTATGCCAATAAATTATGATGATGGCAATGTGTTCATTTAAAAACTATTTATTAAGTGCCTACTGTGTACCAGGTCCTGCTACAGGCCCTGGAGATAAAGTAGTGAACCAAACAGACAAAAATCTCCATTTCCTGACTTTCTCTCAGTGCTAATGAGCCCTGTACCTTACTGTTGGATTGCAATGAAAGTTGTCTGGTAAAGCCAATTATTTGAAAGGAAATCTTTAGCCTGATCTTTTCTATCAGCAGTTGATCATAGGAGATAAGCTACTCTTAGGTTAAAATGACATAGGCAGCTGGGTGCCATGGTGTACACCTGTAATCTCAGTGGCTAAGGAGGCTGAGGCAGGAGGATCGCAAGTTTGAGGCCAGGCTCAGCAACTTAGTGAGGCTTCAAGCAACTTAGTGAGACCCTCTAAATAAATAAATAAATGAATGAATAAATAAATAAAAACAATAAGGGGTTGGGGATGTGGCTCAGTGGATTCAATTTCAGTTCCAGAAGGGAAAAAAAATGAGATAGACAAAAGTCAGGATTTTGCCTATTTTGTTCATCCCTGTATCTCCAGCATTGAGAACAAGACCTGGTACATGGGAAGTGCTCAATCAATGCTTGTTGAGAGAACACATGGCTGTCATCATGATTTACTGACATAGGCAATGATTACTCCCTTCTCTTCACCCTTGATAGGTTTCAATCTTGGACATGCAGACCCTCTCCTAAAGTATCAAATGCAATCTAGATGTTGCCCATCACCCCACTCCTACTCACCCACCAAATCTCTAGCTAATCTGACTCACTTACCCATTCATACACAATAAACAACCACTTTATCTATTATTTAAAGTCACAGTCTCAAGCAGTGACTATTGTGGCAATTCCATTTCCAAGTGCCCTACCCTTAGCCTACCCGCTCACTGCCATTAGAGCAACATGTGATCTACCTGGCTAGAAGGAGTTTCCAGAGCATATGATTCTACAAAGCCTCAGGCTGGGAGTTTGGCCGATCACACAAGGGCTAGTCAGAGAGCAGGTATTGTAGTAGCCCAGGGCCCAGAATATTTTTTTATAAAGAGCCTGAAAGTAAACATTTTAGGAGGTTCAAACCACATGCCACTCTACCATTGTAATCTAAACCTAGACGTACACAACACAGAAACCAACGTTCCTGGCTTTGTTTTCAATAATTTTACTAAAACATACCCTGTAGGTCAGATTTTGTCATGGGCCATAGTTTGCTGGGGATACATAATATAATCCCAAACCCTACTCTCTAGGCTCTTAAAAATCAAATATATCCTTTTGCTTAATTAGTGCACCTGTCATGAGCAAGTTATGTCATTAACATTGACCAGACACAGTTGTGTCTTTCCACAATGTTAGAATTTATCGAATAACAATAAATTCACACGGTACATCAATTTAGTCAGCTTTAATTTATTGAGTACTCTTGGTTTTTCTTGGTAGACATAATCAAGGAAATCACAAATTCTTTTATTCTATTCCAATCATTTTGTTTTGTTTTGGTTTTTTCCATTACCAAGATAGAACCCAGGGGTGCTCCACGACTGAGCTACATCCCCAGAATTTTTTTTCTTTTTGACACAGGCTCTTGATAAATTGCCCAGGCTAGCCTTGAGCTTGCAATCTGCCTCAGGCTCCTGAGTAGCTGTGATTACAGGCAAGCAAGATAGTGCCCAGCCCACTCCAAGCTTGATTACAATAACACTCAAGTTGTACATCACAGTTCACACAATGATATATAAGTTACAGAAAAGCTGAGAAATGGCTAAGGCATCCACAGGATTTAAAGAGAAAGAACTGAAAGTATAGGCAGAGAGATGATACAGATGCAAATGAGCCAGGGCAGGTGGTCAGTTAAGGTTAAGGAACCCAAGGCTGGCAACCTAAAGTGAATTCAAGGTGTGGAGCTATCAAGTCCTGGAGCTAGTCAAGAGATGAAGCTATCCAAGTGCAGAGCTTGTTCAAGGCACAGAACTTGTTCAAGGTACAGGTCCCAATGGCAGGCAGCTTCCAGTGGGTGGTGTCAAATAGGAAAATCATGCTAAGCTGAAGCCCAGGACAGTCAGGAGTTGCCTGTCCACTGTCCATCTCAACTCATTGACCAGGTAGTCTGATGACAGGTCTGTGAGTGCCAAAGTCCACATCTTAGGTGCCCCTTCTTCTATGTTTCAGGTGGGAGGGTTACATCATTGTTGATCTGGTATGATTGATAAACTCAGGGACCTCGTTTCTCTCATATGGGCTTCATATACCAATGTGTTCATGTGCCTATGATTTAATTCAATAGGTTCACAGGTGGTAATTTTTTATTAGCACTATCAATTTAATTTTTGATTTGTGCCTTATGATTGTGCTGTGCAGCTGGGGGGTTGTTTTTTCTAGTAAGTTTTGTGTGTCCAACATCTGGTGGTTGTCTATTTGCCCAGACAAGTTACCGAGTCATTCTGCCTTAGCACTTGCCTTCACAATGGAGTAACTCAGGGCAAACCACTGCTTATCAAATGGAGTCACAGCCTGAATGCAACTTTTCTACACAACATGAAATATCAAGCAGGGCACGGCCTGCCCTTCACAGCATCTTAATACAGCACCTCTATCTGCCCACCCAGAAGTCTTTTTTTTTTGGTACTGGAGATTGAACTCAGGGGCACTCGACCACTGAGCCACATCCCCAGCCTATTTTGTGTTTTATGTAGAGACAGGGTCTCACTGAGTTGCTTGCTTAGTGCCTCGCCTTTGCTGAGGCTGGCTTTGAACTCGCGATTCTCCTGTCTCAGCCCAGTTCGGGCGCGGTGGCGCAAGCCTGTAATCCCAACACTTAGGGAGGCTTAGACAGGAGAATCGCGAGTTCAAAGCCAGCCTCAGCAATGGCGAGGCACTAAGCAAGCAACTCAGTGAGACCCTGTCTCTACATAAAACACAAAATAGGCTGGGGATGTGGCTCAGTGGTCGAGTGCCCCTGAGTTCAATCCCTGGTACCAAAAACAAAAAACAAAATTTAAAAAAAGACATAAGCAATATCTGCTTATGTCATCCAAAGTGCACAGAGATTTGGGGGCAGCTCTCTGTCTTCAGAGACAGCTCTCTGAATACAGGGAACATGCAAGCAGAGACTATTCACCAGAGACTCTGAGAGTGCTAGGCATCCCATACACAATCAGGACCTTCCAGAATCTGGGAAAGTGGGACACAGAGGGCTCAAACCAAAATTCTTTGGCATCTATTTTTTAGGCCATCTGGAAGCACAGGTGTCAAAATCATCCCTGCCTTGGATCCCTAAGCAAGGCCAGCCAGCTGGGACCCCCTAGAAGAAGCCACGACAGCCTTCTTTGTATGCTGCAGGCACAATGCTTTTCATTAGAGAGGCAGGCTTGAAGGCTACTTTTAGGGACTCTGATCAACCCCCAGAAGAGTCACAGAAGATCCTATAGCGCCTGCAGCAACTCTGACAGCTGGTCTCTGGGAAGAATTTTTAGTATATGTGTCATTATGATTGATAATTGGCCTCCTTGCAGAATAGCTGAAAATATGAAAACATAGGAAATGGGACTAAGGGAAGAAAAAGGAAGAGGAAAAGAAGAAGGAGAGAAGTAAGAGGAGGAGAAGGAAAAAAATTAAAGTAAGATGCAAAGCCAGTTAGGAACTGAGATCATCATTCCAACACCTGTAACTAATTAATCATTGCTATTGATCATTAACTTCTGTCAGAGCTTCCTGACCACCTCAGGCTTAGAGGAAAGCCAGCAGTTCTTCGGATGAGGCAATCTCTTCCTCGGCCCAGAGCTCTGGGAATTCATTCAGAAGCATAGCCCAGTCATTTCATCTCCCTGGGCCTGTCTCCTTATCTCAATAAAATAGGACTTGTAGGAGATGAACACTATGGTTCTTGTCACTGCCACCATTTCTATGATTAACTTGGGCCCAGAAAGTAAGAGAATCCTGCTGGGTTTGTCAGCTCTACTTCCATTCCTCTAAACCTTGGGTGGTTTCAGGAGCCGGGCCTGGAAGTGGAATGTGTATTTATTCCTACATGCCACTGGCCAGAGTGCAGTAATAATCTGTCCCCCGACTATCTGCAAGAAGGGCTGGCTTAGAGCTCAGCTGTGTGCCCAAGAAGAGAGAATCAGTTCACTGAGCATCTAGCCAGCCTCTGCCAAATCATTGGTAAAGGCTCTGCTGCTGTGCCTCCCAGAGAAGGCTCCCTCCTTCAAGCCTCCAGGCTGCTTTGTTATAACGCCTCGCATTAGAGGCTGCGCTTACTGTTTCCTTTGCTATCTCCTTTTATTGACTACAAGAAGCTTGAAGGCAAAGTTCATATCTTATCTAACTCTGGGCTCCAACTGGTTAGAACAGAAAGAGAAAGAAAGATAAGAAGAAAGAAAGGATTTTACAAATAATAGCAAAGCTTACTTCCTTACTCAGAAATATTCAATAGCTCCCTGTGACCTAATGGATTAAATCCAAGTTCTTCATTATGAATTGAAGATGATTCTTTCTTAGCTGCCAAAGCCTAAGTCCATTACTCAGTTTCACCAGTCATCTTTCTGTTTTCTTCCCTCATTCTTCCTTTTCTCCCATTTCTCTCTGTATCCCTTTCTTTTCCCTCTTCTCCATTCTCTCTTTCTTCCTCTTACCTGCATTCATTGACCTTGCCTTTGAGCACCTGCTGTATGTCAGGAAATGTGCCAGATACAGGAGACACGAAGGTGAATGAATGCCGTCAGTCATGTGTGGATGACAGGCAGCTGAGCAATCAGAGACAACATGCCATGAAAGTCAAGGTAGTTTAGAAGCTTCAGACTGAGAATGAAGAGCCAGAGGACTATGGTAGTGAAGAGCACAGAAGGCCCTGTAAGGGTGACCATCCCTGAGCAGAATCTTAAAGATGGTTAGGATTGTTCAGGCACAGAAAGGTGAGAAGGACACTACAGGAAAAGAGATTCATATACTCAGGTGAGTAGACGTGAGTGAGCACAGCACATCAAAAGAATCACAAGTACTTCCTTTCTCTGCAGGATGAGAGCAGAGATTCTGAGATGGGGCTGGTCAGGAACTAGGTCATGAAGGTAATATGCTAAGAGGTTTTTAGCTGAGCCCAAAGATGATGGGAGGTAGGAAGAGGCGTCCAGAGGGAGAAGTGCAGTAGAGGGAAGATATTGTTCTATGCTGAGGCAGAGGCTCTGTGAAGAGAGACGCAGAGAAGAGGAAAAAAAAGAGGAAACAGTGGCCAAATTTTGTCACCAATTGAGTGAGAGACAGAATATATTTTGAAAGACATGGATCTACTCTTTTTTTTTTTTTCTGAAAGGGGATCTCACTATGTTGTCCAAACTAGTCTCAAACTCGTGATCTCAAGTGATTCTCCTTCCTCCATCTCCCAAGTAGCTTGTACTACAGGTACCACCATGCTAGACTGAGAGACAGATTGCAGAAAGAAGAAAGAAAGGAAGGAGAAAGGGAAGGCAGGTTAGCTCCAGAGGTTTGTTCTTGGACAGCAGATAGACAGTTTTTCTCATGACTACAGCAGAGGATATGAGAAAAAGAGTTAAGTTACTGGAGGCAATGTGCTGAAGTCCATCCTGGATCTGATGACAGGGAGCTGTGCAGAGGAATCACAGGCAGAGATGTCAGGTGGACATTTTTCAAACAGTGAAATTTATGCCCAAGGAAGTTACATGAATTAGTCAAGTTGTAGCTGGTGAAAGGCAGAGCTGGAGTCAAGGTGTGCCCAGGTATGTTAATTCTAGTTCTTTCTACTATGCCCTCTGCCTTTGTGCCTTACAGCAAACAACACAAGGTAAGGTCTCTACCAATTACATGCTGGTAAATCACTCAGTTTCTATTATTATACATGTAAATGTGTGGGGATCATAAGCCCTCCAGAAACTTCCTCAAGGAGTCAAAAATCATTTTAGAAGTAGGCACTTAATTTTTAATTGATTTAGATTACCATTCAATAATTTGATAGATTTGTTCTATTTTGAATTCAAAGCATGCAGATCCAATTTACTCCAAAACTGTTTCTAATTTCTCTAAGTCTGAATGTGTTGAAAATATCCTCAGTGTAACTCAAAATACCAATTTTAAGGAGATGTGGTAAGAAAAAAAATGTTATTAAAGCTTTTTCCTGAATCCTAAGTGTAAAATACGTGAGAATGAAAATCCTGCTCCCTGAGAGAGGTCCCTACTAACTCCTCTCAGAAGCCTTAACACTTGGGAGAGGTGTCAGGCTTCACTTTATGGGAACTCATTGATCCTCAGAGTTTCCTCATGGCAAAGTTAGAGACAGAAAATGTCATAAGGAAAGCCACATTTTCCAGCGGTTTCCCAATACATCTCCCACAGTAACCATCCCCATAAAATGGATTTCTGTCTGAACTCCTCAGAGAGTTGTGCCCAGTGTTTGAACTTTCAGAAAAATCTCCTAAGAACCAAAAACAAGGCCAAAATATAATTTACTTTTCCAGTCTAAGGTTTTCCAGGTCTAGCTGTGAAATCATTGCTCATTAAATGGTTAAATAACAGCTGAAACTGTAAAAGTTACACTTGTGAGAATTTCTCAACCCAACTTGCAAAAGGCCAAATTTTTAGTACATATGCTCTGTCCGTTTTTTTTTTTTTTTTTCTTTCTTTCTTTAATGCTTGTTTCTGAAGAACTCTCTAGTGAAACAGAAGCATTTGACCTTCAACAAGGATTAGAAACTTGGCAGGTGGGAAACAAACCCCTGACTCTTTGCTGAGAAGAGCCTGATGGAGCTGCTAGAGGAGTTTACTCTACACTCAAAGTAGAAAGTATTAGCAAATACTGAAAATAATTTGCTGTATGTGAACCTTAATAAAAAAGACAGCCTAATATTTACACAGTTCCTTTTGCTCAGAGAACTCCAAACATGACCTCCTGCTTTCAGCAGGCCACCGTGGAGCCATTGACTCATCCCTTTCCTGCTGGGGGAAGGTCTAGCCAAGTCACACTCTGTTGGCTTCCTCTGCCATATCCCTAAACAGAGACCTGTCCTCTATTCCTGACACTCAGGGTGGGATTCAGTTATTTCTCAACTCCTGACTTTTCCTTTCTCTCAGTGGTACATGGTATAGCTACTGCTTAAGAGTTCATTCTGGCAGGACTGGTTCTGGGTAAACTGATTGACAAGTTCCCTGAAGGACAATCTGGAAACTTCTGTCTATAACTCATGGGTTCTACACAGGCTCCCTTTAAGGTTAAATGTTAATGTTACCCATCTAAATCCCTATTGTTTCAATTGTGTCCTTCTCCCCACAGCCCATTACAGAAGACTGCTGGTCAACAATTTTGTATACTCTCCCTTTGCAGAGTCAATAGAAATACTTTCTTATTCTTTCATTTGAACTCTCCAAGCTAATTTGGAGAGTTTCTTTAACCTCTTTTCATATTCTTACTGGATGCCATCTTCTATCATCTTCATTGAACTTTGTTTTCCCTTTACACTTGTACAGTGAAGCTGCTAACTGAATTGCAGTCCTCTCTGGAGGGTCTGACCTCTGCTAATAGGTCAGCACATGTCCTCCTGGCTATTGTATTTGTTAATACTCTAGCCTTCAATTCATCTTTTAAACACTACTTTTGATACAATGTGACTCATGTATTACTTTTAACATCCAATTTCTTGAACATCCTTGAGTCTCCCTATTATCTCCAAATGATAAGTTCTGAGATCTCCAGTGGATGACTGGGGACCCTATATATACTGCTTTTTCCTACGTTCTTTGCAGGCTCTTGAGGCTCCTCTGATGCAATATGTCATTTCCATGGTTTGTCATCAAAGTATCAATATGTTAGATCACTTAAGAAAGAAGAATCTGGGGCTGGGATTGTGGCGCAGTGGTAGCGTGCTTGCCTAGCACACATGAGGCACTGGGTTCGATCCTCAGCACCACATAAAAATAAAATAAAGATATTCTCTCCACCTACAACTAAAAAAATAAATAAATTTTAAAAAAAGAAAGAAAGAAGAATCTTAGTTGAAAAGCATTTATTTCTCAGTAAACTTACACCATTAATTCAGATGAAATAATTCAACATAAATTCAATGGTAAACATGAGACAGGTCATTCATTTGAAATTGGAACAGTGATCATAATATCACTATTGAGATCATAATATCACTTTGCAGCATTGCCACATGGTAACAAAGGTAGTCTGTCCTTCCATGTTTTATGCCATGCTGCTTCCTGAGCATCACTATCCTTGTGCTTTGGGACCATTAATAATTAATATTAAAGTTGTTTGAACCAAAGTATTGTGATAATGCAACAAACAGGTCAATGTGATAACTGAGAGGGTTGTGCAACTAATGGGTGAGTAGGGTATACAGTGTGAACACTCTGGACAAAGGGATGACTCACCTCTTCCCAGAAGTAAGAAGCAATATAGTGGGAGATTTCATCAAACAGAACAGAGTGCAATCTAAAATGTGTAAATTGTTTATTTCCAGAATTTTCCACTTTATATTTTCATATTACTATTGACAATCAGTAACTGAACCATGGATAGTGAAACCAACATTGTATTGCATGATTGCTTTTCTCCTTGCTCCATCATCACCTACCCCATTCTTTTGGCTTCCTCCAAACAGTTTGGCAAAGTGATTTTGAGAGCTAATGCTACCTTGTTCTGTAACTTTTTCCTAAATGGAGGCCGTTAGTCTGGCCATGTGCACTAAGTCCATAAAGTTCTATAATTGTTAGGCTTTTCTGTGTCATTGGCATCAATGTTACTAATACTGTCAGCTCCCTCATGCCTTGCTTAGAGAAATTTAGGGAAATGAGTAGAATTATGTAATCAATACCAGGCTCTCAAACCTTAGGTATGGACATCTTTTAAGGGAGAAGTGTAAGGAAACACACACCTAAATTATCACCTAATCTAATAAGGCAAACAACCCAAATAATTTAATTAAAATGTTGCTTAAGTATCTATAAACATAAATCCAGGTATAACTCCTTATATCTATAGCTCTTGGACAACTATCAAATCAAAATAAAATTATAAATTAAGTATAAACCACAAACCAAAAACATTCAAATAAAGTGATTTAATGTGGACAGAGTTTGCTCTGTTGGAACATAATCCTCTCACTCCTTGCAGAAAGGGTGCTGATCACCATTGGCACAGGTTCTTTTAAGTTCCACACACTCATAGTGTTGTTTGAGGTGATGATTCCATTTGCACACCATGCTTTTCCATCTAAATTCCAACAAAGCCTTTGTTTCTTCAGAGCACTGAACCATCTTTTGCCCTTTATTGGGCCTGCTCTCATCTTAGAGGTAAGTTTCATCTTTACTCCTTTCTACCAGCTCTTGAGGCTCCTCTGATGCAATATGTCATTTCCATGGTTTCTCATCAAAGTATCAATATGTTAGATCACTTAAGAAAGAAGAGTCTTAGTTGAAAAGCATTTATTTCTCAGTGAACTTGTCATTAATTCAGATGAAATAATTCAACATAAATTCAATGGTAAACACGAGACATAAGTCATTCATTTGAAAATGGAACAATTATCATAATATCACTATTGGGAGCATAAGAAGTTTTCCAACAGATTAAAATTGACTTGAAGTCCTTTTTAGCAGGGGCTGAGATTATAGCTCAGTGGTAAAGCGCTTGCCTTGCATGCATGAGGCACTGGATTCGATCCTCTGCACCACATAAAAACAAATAAATAAAGATATTGTGTCCATCTACAACTAAAAAAATATTTTTAAAAAAAGCCTAGAAAGAGGGGAGCAAAGGGAGGGGCAGGTGTAGGGGGATGGGAAGGACAATGGAATGAATGGGACATCATTACCCTATGTGCATATATGATTACACGATCAGTGTAATTCTATATCATATAACTAGAAGAATGAGAAGTGACACTCCATTTATGTACGATAAGTCAAAATGCATTCCACTGTCATGTATAACTAATTAGTACAAATTGGGGGGAAAAACAGCCAATCTATCCTGGGTTGGATGCCCAGTTCCAAATAAAAGCCAATCTAGATGTACACTTATAAATAAATGCCTGCAGCTGTTGAAATCTGCACAAATGGCTTTTTTATCCAAAATTTGATCCAAAATTTACTTGTTTTTTTATTATTAAAGTGAAAATATAAAGTTTAGATTTTTATTGAGAACTCAAAGATCCAGGAGAATATTTTCAGAGACCTTGGAATGAGAGAAATCTAGCTTGAGAATAATCAAAATTACTAGATTTGAAAGGAGACCTTGAAATGAGGAAACAGAGACCTGAAGAAATCAAAAGATTGGTTATGATAAATCAGAGTTTCTGGATTCCAGTTTCCTGCCCGCTTCTATTACATCAACATTATCAAGTTTTTTTTTTTTTGTTTTGGGGGGTTTTTTTTTTGGTACCAGGGATCAAACCCAGGGGCATTTGACCACTGAGCCACATCCCCAGTTCAGTCTTTTTTTTTTTTTGGAGATAGGACCTCAGCTAAGTTGCTTAGGGATCCCTAAGTTGCTGAGACTAACTTTAAATTTGTGATCTTCTAACCTTAGCCTCCCAAGCCACTGGGATTGCAGGTGTGCACCAGTGCTCCCAGTCTGTTTTACATTTTCTGATGCCATGTAGCATCGATACTTGAACACACAAAGCCTCTTGACTCTAAGAAAATATTCCCATAAGCTAGCATATCATGCCCATTGACAACAAACCCTGTTAACATAGCACTTTGATTCATTTAAATAATTCTTCAATGAATATACATTTATGAAGACTATATTTATGAATAACCTCTGTGTAAATTAACACTTCACTTTTTTTGTGCTAAGTTTGCCTCTTACAAGTTTCAAAGATTGCCTGGGGCTTATCAGCATGTTCATATCTCTACCATGACAAAGGACTGCAGTGGTCTGAATGTGTTCCCCCAAAATGTATATGTTAAACAATCATAAATGTGACAGTATCAAGATGTCTCTGGGGGGGGCTGGGATTGTAGCTCAGCATTAGAGCGCTTGCCTCGCATGCGTGAGGCCCTGGGTTCGATCCTCAGCACCACATACAAAGCAATAAAATAAAGACATTGTGTCCATCTACAACTAAAAAAAAATTAAAAAAAAAAAAGATGTCTCTGGGGGGTGATGAGGTCATAAGAGCTTCAACCTCTTGAGTAGAGATCACTGTCCATGTGAAGGGGGCATCACACAGCATTGTCCCTTTTGCCCTTCCATCTCTTCTACCTCCCAAGGACACAGCCTTTGCCCTTTCTGCCATATGGGTATACAACAAAACACCATCCTATAAACAGAGAACAAGCTTTCACCAGATACCATGTCTGCTCACTGAGTCTTCCCAGACTCCAGAACTGTGAGAAATACAATTGTTTATAAATTACCAAGTCTAAGGTATGTTGTTATAGCAGCAGGAATAGGCTGAGACAATTACCTCCTCAAGCTGTTCTCTCTCTTCTTTTCAAGTTTCTTGAAAATGAAGTATGAGGTTAATGTCTCCATTTATTACCCTCACATTCTTTCCACAACCCATATAAATAGACTTCTGTTCTTCTGTCTTCACTACTCTATTGAAATTGTCCCCTCACTGGCATCCTAGCTTCCCCATCTAGTAGACTATTCATGATCCTACTTGACCTTCCTCCAGAATACAGGACACTTTTCTCTTAAAATACTTCTTCCATTGCTTTTCTTATGCTTTCCTTCATTCATTTGCTCCTTGAATTGCACTTCTTTTGTCTTATCAGGTCTCTTTCCAACTTCATGAATATTGATATTCCTTAGATTCTATTATTATTCTTTTTTTCTCTGTTGTACATCATCTCACGTTGTTTCATTTGGTCTATGTGTTAATGATACCCAAATATGTCCTTGTAATCCCTCTCTTTCCTGGGGTCCAGAGAAATACTTCTGGAAAGCCTGAATGGTTACTTGACAAGTATAGGATTCTTTTTTTTTTTTAAAATATTTTATTAGTTGTTGATGGACACAATGTCTTTATTTTATTGCTTTGTATGTGGTGCTGAGGATCGAACCCAGGGCCTCATGCATGCGAGGCAAGCGCTCTACCGCTGAGCTACAATCCCAGCCCCAAGTATAGGATTCTAAGCCTGCAAAAAGTCAGGGATGTACTGATAATATTTTCTATATAGATGAAAAAGAGGAAATAAAGGAAGAGAGTTTAAAAAAAGAGTAGCCAACTATTTCAAATACCACAGTCATGTCAAATAAGATAAGAATGGAAGCATTCTTTGGACATAGCTACTTGGATGTCAGAGGAATCTTGGCAAGAGCAATTTGGGATCAAATCCAGATGGATGTTGATTGAGGAGTGACTTGGAAGAGAAGAAATAAAATTGTCAATGTTGAACAACTCAGCTACTTAACCGCGGAATAAAGGAGAGAGAGAGCAAGAAATGGTTCGAGGAGTATCTAGGGTTGAGGAAAGCCATGATTTACTGGCTCAGAAGAAACCAGGACAGAGTAGGTGCAAAAGACAGGAAAAAGAGGAAGCCACATGCTGAGTGAATATCATGATGATAAGCTTAGGCAGAAGAGATCACTCCTTCATTGACCAGGAGGGAACCAGGTAAGAGGGTTGTGGTATTCTTGTTGACCAAGAGAAAATAGACAAGAATTCAAAAGAGTTCACACTGAATTATCTCTGTTTTCTCTGAAATAAGAGGTGAGCTCAACTTCTAAAGTTCATTGGGAAATGGTGGGAGATTTGAGGAGAGTTGAGATTAAAAGAGCTAATCAGGCTCCATAATTTGTTCTAATCTGTCCTGCACCCAGTGGCAAGGGAGATATTTCTAAAATGTTGGCCCATCATGCAACTCTTCAGCTCCCACAAGGTGAAATCTTGTCCCACGGCACACTGTGGAGCTCTCTATAACGGCGCTTACACCTAATCTCCAGCCTCATCAACCACCTCCCCTTCCCAAGCTTCCCTTCAGGTTCCAGCATCATTATTATCCAAACATACCACATGCCAGAACTCCGTCAGGAATTCTCTTCATTCCACCTCTCTACTTGGAAACCTGGAAAACCTCTGCCCACCCTTCAAAATCCAATATAAGATTTCCTTCTTACTCTTGGATAGATTTTATTTTTTCAAATCTGTTTTCCTTTTGCCCTGATTTCACCACTTTTGGGTATTTCTAGGTGATGTCTCAAATCCCCTCGGAGCAGTTGCTGTCATTCAATTAATTTAATTAACTAGCTAATGAATATGTATTCTGCAAAATATAAACTCTAAATTCAAGGAGGACCCAGTGCTATAATGGGAGACTGACCACGCTACCACAGGATGAAGTGGAGAGAGAGGTAAAGGATGAGGAGGAAGAGAAAGACACTGGAGGCCTTCTGGCTGCATGTCCATGCTTGTGCTCCTCTGGGGATTCCCAGAGGAATTTACCTTTCATGGTAAGGTCCATGAAAGCTGAGGAGGGCCTTATCCCACAGGTGTACCCAGGAGGGAACACATTGACTGTACTTTGAATTTATTTTACAAGGTTAAAATAATCCTTGTGTTGAAGAAGTCATTGTATGGTTCCTACTTTCAGGAATTTATGAACTTCTTTTGTAATCCTTTTCAACTAGAAAGATTAATTTTTTTCTTTCTAATGTTTTGCCCCTTGTTAAAATGATCAGATGTTTATGGCCCTTGAGAGAGAAAAAATAACTCTTTCTGATGCCTCCTGAAGGTCATGTCATTACTGCTCTGTCACAGCCATCTGTTTCTTGTTCTGATCCTGTTTCCCTGAATCCCTGATTCAGCTTCTACTTTATCCCTAGGGCCCTACCTAGGGCAAGTTCCTCTTCTTTACTCAACATCCTCAATTTGGCATCTTCCTTCCATCAATTCTTTTCTCTATACTAATAACATGATGTTAAGGTGCCTAAAAAGAAATACAGGACTTTAAAAAAAAATTAAAAATGGAAGGAATTTGACAAAAAGAAAAAAGTTTCTTTCTCCTTTCACAGTGACTTTTGCCCATCATTAGTTGAGACTCATTTGAGTGTGACTTCAGCTTTATATATTTGAATTACTGAAGAGGGGAGTCACTGTCATCTGCTTCATTCAAAATCATCCCGCAGATGAGCTTACACCTAAAATAGGACTAGCTTCACACCTATTCATCTGTCTAAATCCTTTTTTATAGGAAGATGAAAGGCTATATGTTGAAATTTTCACATTTTCTATGATTACTTGTTGCAGAACTTTCCAGACTTGAAATGCAGCTATAAAATATGCAATTGCAAAGGTTACAACATGCAGCCCACAGCTATCCTTGTCTTGCCTGCCAGACTTTGGTGAAGTCTGCAGTGGGGCTAGTGGTCCCAGGTGCTCTGTACCTGTCTTAGCACAGCCCCTTATGATGATTTTAGATGCCATTGGAGTCACAGTTTCTCCTGCAGTGAAGTTCTCTCTGAGTTTACATCTTTCAGGTCATTTGTGTGTTCTTTTTATCTCCCAAGACTAATTTTGTAGCAAGCAGCAACTATTCTTATGTTAAAATTTTCTATTTCTCAGAGAAAAATGCACTTGGACTACCAATATTTCTTAGAGTGAGAAGATGAGAATTTAAAACTCAAGGTAACATGACAGTAGACAGTCATTGGGAGATGGCTACATGGACTGCAGAATGGTCGGTTTGCTTCCCTGATAATGGATATGGAATTTGGGGGGTACATTGAATTTCTCAGGACAACAGGAGAGAGGTTGAGAGCTGCCACCTTCTCAGATCTTTCTCCAGGCAGCCTTTGGCCTTGCTTCTGAATAAAGGTTTATCCAATATTTTAACAACATGGTTTGAAGAGGACAACCCAAAGTTTTGATTTTCTTGCTTGGGTGGCAACCAAGAGCTCAGAACTCATCACCTCCTAAAATGAACTTTGCTCATTTTCCTCTAATGCTCTCTCTTGCCATTGCCAGCTCTCAGACTCATCTGTCACTTCTCTGATGACATGTAGGCTCCCAAATTCTTCTCAAGTTTTTTCTTTTGACTTGGCATTCTATGGTTCAGGAAGGTTTTATTGTAAACTCTGTCTTTCAAAACATGCTAACTAACTTAACTGGGCTTCATTTTGGGGTCCCCTGTATATGACCTTCCCTTTCAGAGAAGGGGCCTATTTTCTTTGGGTGGAATGTTGTGAACATATGGAATTCGTTACTAGACGAGTTGGTTTGGGCTGTTTCCGATCCCTAAGCCAGTTCCCTAACCATGACAAAACATTCCCCACAATCTCATCATGACTCATTTTTATTTTTAAATACCTCTGGTGTGGAAGTTTGTCAAGGCTTTTTGAAAGGTTAAAGAAATTAGGTCCGCATGCTTATTGACCCCCTCAGAGAATTCTAGTTGGTTAAGCACATCGTCTCCTAACAAAAATCATTGTCTCTGTTTGCTAAATACCTCACAACTGCTCTGTAATTTGTGAACTTGAATTTATTTAAATTTTAATGTGTGCTCATCACTGCTCAGCCCTGTGAGGTATATAAAGTACTATAAAGACATGGCATTTGGTATTAAACAGCTTAAAATAAAGCCAGAGAGGCTTCAAGAGGTCACAAAATCATTTGTGAATAAGAAGATACGTAAGTATGGTAGTGACTAAAATTATAAAAAGAGTTTATAAAATCAAGGAACTTGTGTGTTTGGAGAAAGATGAAAAACTATTCCAAGGAGTGAGCCCTTGAGTTGGGTCTTGAAAGCTGAGTAGGTTTCACAGGAACAGAGAGAAGAGATGCCTGCAGAGGACTGCCAGGTACTCAGGAACTAGAAAGGAATTAGCATGAGTGAAGGTTTGGATGCAAACTGGCTAGAGAAACACATGAAGATAAATCTGATAAGTTGTAAGAAACCACATTCAGAAAAGTTTAAACAACCTGCCAGAAGAGTTAGATCTCAGAAGGATGGATGACAAGTGGTTACTAAGTGTTGGAGCAAATTTCAGAATTTACCATTACAAAGAAAAGAAAGTGTTAGGCAGTAGGAAAGAGAGTTTATTGAAAGACTATCAAGGCAGACTGAAATTGAAGAGGGTTTTTTAAGTGTATATTATGATAGGGTAAACATGAAAGAAGATAGAAATGAAAGAGCTCAAGAAGTTAAAAGATACCGATATGGTCACAATGAAGGCAAGTGCTAAAGGGTTCACTCCTATTAAATAAAATTTCCATGAGTTTTCTAGGGCTATCATAGCAAAGTATGAAAAATTAGGTGACTAAATGACAGAATTTATCTTTTCAAAGTTCTGGAGACCATAAGTCCAAACTAAAAGATTGGCAGGGCCATGCTCCCTCCATATGCTCTCAGGAAGGGTCCTTCAGTGACTTCCTTGGCTTATGCCATTCGCTGGCATCCTTGGCACTCCTTGGCTTGTAGCAGTGTAACTCCATTTTCTGTTTCCATTTTGGCATAGACTTCTCCCCTCTGGGTCTGTGATTCTGTCTTCTCCTCATCTTATAAGGACAACAGTCATATTGGATTTAGGGCCCACCCTAATTCAGTATGACTGCTTCTTAATAAATTATATTGGCAGCCAGGCACGGTGGCGCAAGCCTGTAATCCCAGCACTTAGGGAGGCTGAGACAGGAGAATCGCGAGTTCAAAGCCACCCTCAGCAATGGCGAGGCACTAAGCAGCTCAGTGAGACCCTGTCTCTACATAAAACACAAAATAGGGCTGGGGATGTGGCTCAGTGGTTGAGTGCCCCTGGGTTCAATCTCCAGTACCAAAAAATAAATAAATAAATAAGAAAATTATATTGGCAAAGGCCTTGTTGGCTAATGAAGTCACATTCTGATTCAGGTGGACATGAATGTGGGGGAACACTATTCCTCAGTACAGAGGTGAAATCCAGAAAGCATATGGAGAGGTCAGCTTTGCAGGACCTCAAAGGCAAGGACCTCTTCCTCCAGTACACTGGGGAAATGAGACCTGTCAGGACTAGAGAGTCTCAGAGTTGCTGTCTGGAAGAGGGGTTATGTTTATAAAAGAAGAAAGTGTAACTAGAGTCCTCACAGTGGAGTGAAGGAGAGACACAAAAGTTCAATGAGTTCTCAGAGGGTCAGAGTGGGAATTGAATATCCAATGAACCAAGTCATCACAGCATTTTTATTTTCCCAACACCACTTTAAAATTTTTTTTCTTTAATAACTTTATTTTTTAGAAGCATTGTAGGTTCACATCAAAATTGAGCAAAAATTACAGATTTCATGTACCCTCTACTTCCCCATATCCAAGAACTATTAACATTAAAGCACTATTAACATCCTGCCAGCACCAAAGGAGTACATTTATTACAATCTATAAACCTACACTGACACATCATTCTCATCAAAATCCATAGTTTATATTAGGGTTAACTGTTGTATATTCTATAGGTTTTGACAAATATACAATGACCATTTAAAAATTATTTTAAGCCCCCAGTTTTTCAGTTGTGAAAGTTAACCTTGATGTTCTATAATTTCCATACTATTCTCTGGAGCATTTCCTGTGGATGGAGGTCATGCTGGTTTGGGGGGATAACAAGTCCACAAATGTAAACCTAAGATCCTTCAAAACTCTGATAGAATGTCACTCCAATCGAGGAGATGGTCATAGCCAATTATCTGTTCTCACCTACATATGTACAAAGTGAAACATGCCTCAATGTTGTCATCTATTAAATTGATTTAGTAATGTTATCATTTATTAAGTTGATATCTCCTTAAATTTGTTTGCATTCATGACATCATACAGGACTGAAATTTAAATTTTGATTCTAAGTCATTGCGTAAAGCATCTCCACAAAATTAAAACTATGTGCAGCATTAAATGTTACTAATATTTTTAAAAAACATTTTTATTTTGAAAGAAGGTGTTCTTCCCAAGCAAGCCTGCACTTACACGATTTGGCACCCAAAAGCCTCACCCACATCCGCCTAGTCCCAGTCCTGCATGGAACACAGGATTAGAACAGGAGTGGGCAAAGGGAAAATTCACAGATCCCAATGACAAGCTCAGCTAGTCCCCTGGGAAATTCTGGAGATCAAAATGGATCTTCAGCATAGTCCCCTGAGACCAAGACTCAGGCCAGAGCCTCATACTCCTGGATCAGCTGATGGATTTGCACAGAGCGAGGCAGCTCCCTCCAGCTAAAGCAAACCCTGTGAGGACCATAGCCACCCATGACAGCCCTACCAACAGCTGGACAGCAGATCTTTCAGTGAAGGGGACCTGAGAGGGACATCCTAGCATCTTCTACACCCTATCACATGTTGTTTAATTCACTTCTCATATTTGTTATCAAGAATATTAGCTCCTTGGGGGCCAAGATTTGGGTCTCTTTTCTTCACTACTATACCATCACACCTGATAGCCTCTGATACATAGTTGATGCAAGATAAATGTCGAGGTATACTCCAAATTTTTGTATTTACTGATGTAAAGAAGAAAAGGAACTCATTCCTTCCAGTTGTTGGCCAAAGTCTTTACTCAGAACTACAATAGGCTCTCTAATGGGCCAGGTATCAATTTTGAAAACTCCTGTCCTTTCATTAGAAATATCTCACATTTTTGGAAATTTGTATTATAAAAACACATTCAAATTTTTCTCAACTTAAAACTTTACATAACTATGAACTACGTTTTTTTTTTATTTTTTAGTTGTAGGTGGACACAATATCTTTATTTTTTATTTTTATGTGGTGCTGAGGATCGAACTCAGTGCCTCACGCGTGCTAGGCGAGCACGCTACCACTGCGTCATAACCCCAGCCCCGAACTATGTTTTTTTTGAAACATCTTTTTTCCCTCTTCCAGAAGTTCTCATAATGTAAGGGTAGGTGAACCCTCCCTCTAGGTCTTCGTTGAAATCACTAATCCTGTCCAACCCTTTCACTTTGGGTGAGGAGATCAGACAGGGACATAAGGAATATGCCCAAGAACACTAGTTAAACAAAGGCCAGCAGAGAATCAAGGCCCTCCACCTTCCCTCCACCTGATATTCAATAACTAGGGTTGGTTTGGCATTCCCAAACACCCTAGTAAATCATTGCCATATTCCACAGCTATTTCCACAATGTTTCTGGAACATTCAGACAGCTGCTGTTGGTATTTTGAAGCCTCCCACAGATGGGGACACAAGATCTCCCAGTAGTGTTGTGCAAATTCAATAGACCCGGCTGCTCACCCAAGTTTTCCTTGTGATACTTTTGAATGTGAACTAGCTGGAACAGGTTGTTCTTGCTGTAGTTTCCTGTTACTGGGACACAAGTGTAAAGCTACACCAAATAGCAAGCTCACTATTGCATCTACACTGCCATCTGTCCAACACTGTCCCAGGACCCAAACTCAACGCTCCCTGGAAACAGTCAGAATTAAACTTTAAAAAAACTCATAGATTGTTCATTTTATTTCATTCCATATATTATTTATATCTGTATATAATAAATATATATGTATATAATACATATATACATGTATATATGTATACACAAATACATAGTCACTTTTTAAATTATAAATTAACTACCTATATCATATTTAAATGCTAAGAACAAATAGAAACCCATACCTTGTTAAGTAGCAAGCCTAGATTTCTTACACCAAATTCAGTGTAGATATTTAGCTCAGCTTAAAATATCCCCACTTCTACTGCCTTTAACCTCAAGGACTCATGGTTGACTTTTCTGGTATCTCTAGAGCTTGGTCATGTAGTTGCTTTTGACATTAATTTTTTGGTTAAAGAATATTTATTTCCTGTGAATTCAGCTGATTTTGAACTCAAAGAAAAATGGTAAACAAAAGAAAATATACAGTTAAGTTGAGATAAATCTAAAAGATAAAATTGAATGTGTATATTTGGGGAGAGGACTCAGTGAAGGTGTCTGGAAATAATTAAAATAATTAATATTGTTTTTTCTATTCAATTCTTAATAATTCAGCTATTTCATTGTTTTATTCTAATTTATTAGGAGCAAATCTTGTGCTTAGAGGTAGGAGCACAAACTTTTGTCAAACCAGCAGGGTTTGAAATTCTTCTGTGCTATTTACTAACTCTGACCTTGACAAGCAAATTAATCTTTTTGCATCTCAAATCTTTTCATCTATAGACAGGGTATAACATCTAAATCATGGAATATTGAGGAGATTCAATTAAGTGAGATGATGTAGCTAAGTCATTTAGTACAGCTGTGGTGGCTACAGCATGATCATTCAAGTACTTCTATTGCCGTTGTCATTATTTACAATCACTCTCTAAGATGTTTCTCCTGTCTTTAATTTAGTTTAGAAAAAAAAGCATTCACCCCAAAAGTAATTTTTATAGCAGGCCCAGCAGAAATTAGCAGATTCAAGTACAAAGCAGGCTCCATATGCTTTAATTTTACAAACACAACCTTTGATACCACTCATTTAACAGCTATGAATTGCATATTATTTTTAAGGATATCTATCTATCTATCTGTCTGTCTATCTATCTATCTTTCAGCCTGGTCTTTATTTTTCCTACTTTTAGCTCATTTTTTTTAAAGGACACCATGTATTCAAGAAACTGTTCCAAGGAACAGTATAATATTGTTTTAGTTAATACACCACCATCACACATGTGTGGCTTTAAATGTCCCTCAGGATTAAGTGAAGTAACACTGTGTTCAAATGGGCACCAGGAGCCTAGAAATCTAATCTATGCTATTCAACAAACAAATTAGTTCTGCAATTTCACCCCCCCCCCCCCTGGGCATTAATCTCTTTGACCATGAAAAGATGGTTTTGCAATTAGCCTGGTGGTTTTTAATCATTTTGGTGAACTGGACCCATGAGCGGATCTAATGATACCATTAGCCCCTCTGCAGAATAGGAACATACACTTACAAACACATAATTAACATTCAGTTTCCAAGGCTCCTGGCCCTCTTTGAAGCCCATCTGTAAATCCTGATGATCCTTGGAACACAAGGGAAGAATCTTTGGGCTATGCATACTAAGGTTCTCCATCCCACCATCCTAAAATTCTAAAACACACTACAACACACAATTTGTTATTCAAAAATAAGAGGATTGAAGTCTTTTCACATGTATCTTATCATTCCACACCTTCAGAACTACAACTCATCTTTTACCACTTTCTCTAATGGCAGTTTTCACCCTAAATATGCTGGTGGGGATATAATATTTCAGGGAAAGCATTTGCAATCAAAATCCTTATGCAGATCTTGAGTTGTCACTTTAATTCCATGGAAGACTAATTAAAAGATTTGTAGGCACCATAGCTTCCAAAGTGATCACAAAGGAGAAATCATGCTCATATTCTTGCACCTCCAAGCAGACAGTGTCCTCCAAGCACTGTCTGCTTATAAGAAGCAAAGGGAAAAGTAAAAGCTTTAATGATAAAATATTTTAAATTGGGAATCAATGAGTAGTGGGTAAAGAAGGAACAGAAACCATCCAAGAGACAGATGGTTAAAGTGCATTCATATTTTACTTATTTTTTTTAAATTTATTTATTTATTTAAATGCATTTCAAGTAATAGTACATATATAGAGCTCAATCTTCCATCTCTCTGGTTGCAAACACATTTCATATTTTTAAATGATGCTATTGGAAATGATCCTTATTTCAGGGACCAGTTGAACTGACCTAAAAGATTGGAGTAATCCACTCTCTTACACCCCACACATATTTCTTCTTACACATATACCAGATATGTGCATATAATTGACAGTCCCTGAGCTCAGACGAAAGCCCTAGCATAAGGCAGTGTCATAGGCAGATTTCTCAGATGATCCTCAGTGACCTTTTCTCTTGTATAACATTCCCTCCTAGAGTGTAGGCAAGAATCTGTGAACATAATTCTTACACAACATGATATGGCAAAAGGATCTTGTAGATGTAATTAAGTTCCCAAATCAGTTGATCTTAGGAAAAGGAGATTATCCAGGTGGGTCTGACCTTATCACATGAGCCTAAAAAATCTGAGACTGGAGAGCAGAGAGGAAGCCAAAGATTTGAAGCATGAGGATTCACATGCCATTTCAGGCTTGAAGATGGAGAGGGCCATGTGGCAAGAGATGTGAGTCACCTCTAGAAACTGAGAGTAAAACCTCCTGCTAATAGCCAACAAAGAAATGTAGACTCCAGTCCTAAACCTCAAGCAACTAAAGTCTGCTAATGAAGAGAATGAGCTTGGAAGTTGATTTTTTTCCCTAGAGTCTCCAAATAAAACTCAGTCCAGACAATATCTATTGATTTCAGTCTTGGGATGCCCTGAGCGGAGAATCCTGTTGTGTTGTGAGGACTTCTGACCTACAGAGAACTATGAGCTAATGAATGGATATTGTTGTAAACTGCCAAATGGCAACAAAAAACTAATATAGGAAAGAAAGGAGAAAGGTATTTATAGTTTGATACTTAATAGTTAGGCACAAGGAAAAGAAAACTATTTCTCCATCCCTCTAACAATCAAATTCATCTACCCTCAGGCTGTGTCTGACTTGCCTAAGTAGTCAGAATAGATAATTTACACTTTCAACAAATATTTAATGAGCTCGAGATGGTATTTTAGGAACTGTGTTTATAGTAAGGACTAAAATTATTAGTATGTGATTTTCAAACATTTTAAACCAGACTAGACCATCAAAAAAGTAGAAGCAAAACATTTCAAGGGACTTCCTTTAATACTGGCCATGTGATATACAGAATAGCACACGTCTGCTTACATCTTAATTTATGTAAATGCATACATATGTAATTTATTTTTGTAGCAATTTTATCATTTATTGGAAATATATACTTGAAAACTGTTCATCTGGTAACATGCAGCATCTCACAAATTTATTTTTTAAAATATTTTTTAGTTATACATGGACACAGTGTCTTTATTTTGTTTACTTATTTGTATGTGGTGCTGAGGATCGAACCCAGTGCCTCACACATGCGAGGCAAGCTCTCTGTCACTGAGCCACAACCTCAGCCCCACCAATTTAATTTTTAAAGTGGTTCTCTAGTATATCAATTGAATAATACACTGAATTTTATATTGAATCTTGAGTTTATGTGAAGGATGTACATTCATTCACAAAATATTTTTTGAGCATCTATGACATGAATTTAGGCTTTGATTATAGAAAAATTAAAAAGAAAATAGATGTGACATAAGGAGCTTAAAATGTAATGGAGAGATCATTATGCAACAAGCAATTAGACATATTATATATATAATTGGACATTTATACATACATAATTTTATATATGTATATCTATATATTCATAGATGCAATTAGACTGCAAGATGCTTCATATGTGTGTGTGTGTGTGTGTGTGTGTGTGTGTGTATTATATATATCTTTTTCCTCTTTAAGGATACACTCATATATCCTCTGTTATAGTTTTGTATCACAAATGACAATTTAAATATGATTACCAGAGTTTAGAGAACTAGAGACTCAACACTCTAATCTCAATCTTAGGCCTGCAACTGGGCTCATCAGGAGAGCAATGTCAAATGGCATCCTTTTGCCCATCCCTTCTCAGCTGCTGCCAGTATTCTAGGCAAGAGCCTGCTTACCCACCAGATAGCTTCTTGCTGGCTGGCCATTGGAAGAACATTTGTCTCACACACTTGTAAACTAAGACCATCTGCCAAAGAAAGTTGCAAGAAGCTCTGGGGCTTGGTAATAGAGCTGAGTGTTTCAACCTCAGCCCACTCTGGAAGCCATGCCCCAGACTTTCAGACTGCAACCCCAACAACAGGGACTCTGGGAGACCTGGACAGCCTCTCTGAGACCACCAGAAGCTGAGATGCCCCAATGATACTCCTGTTCACTGAGTGTCTTCTTAGTTCAAAGAAATAATAATTTTCCTTTGTAAGGTCGGAGAGTTGGTGGCATTGCATTTGCCACCAGCAGCCTCATAACAAGGGAATGCGTATGCACTCGGGCTGGAGGGTAGGAAATTTGTAATGTAGGAAGACCCTTGAAAACTAGGGGTCAGAGAGGTCGCTGATGGTCTACACGGCATGTGCACATATTGAGGGGACAGGAGGTTTTCCTTTACCAGAAGAAACAACAATCAGCATGGTTTGTGGCCCTGAGAAGAGAGCAACATGTGGGATCTACTAAAACTCACTTCTTAGTATGATTATTTTCCAAGTAATTAAACTTACTTTAATTAACTTTCCCTAAATATTATAGCAAATTATTTTCCACACATGGTTGCAAGAGCTCGTGAGGACTTTTGTTTAACCATTTAGTTTACTTTCTTCATTGAAACAATTTGCAATTCACAAGATAATCCTCATTCCCTAAATCATAAATCCAAAGTACTCTGATGGTTATTTGTGGTGTCAGCTTGGCTAGATAAAGGACTACTTAAAGAAGTACTAAAGCATTATTTGGGGTGTGTCTGTGGGCGTATGTTCTGAGGAGATTGTGTGGAAGCCTGAGTGGACTAAAGATCCACCGACTCTATGAGTTGGCTAGAGGCCTGTTTTAGTCAGCTTTTTCACTGCTGTGACTAAAGGACCCAAACAAAACAACTGTAGAGGAAGAAAAGTTTACCTGGGGGTTCATGGTTTCAGAGGTCTCAATCCATAGACAGCAGGCTCCATTCCAGGTAAGGCAGGACACCATGGTGAAAGAGTGTGGCAGAGGGAAGCAGCTCACATGGTGATCAGGATGCAGAGAGAGAATCCACTCACCAGATACAAAATATATACCCCAAAGCCACGCCCCCAATTCCCACCTCCTCCAGCCGCACCCTACCACTTCAGTTACCACTCAGTTAATCCCTGTCAGGGGATTAATTCACTGATTGGGTTAAGACTCTCACAACCCAGTCATTTCTCCTCTGAACCTTCTTGCATTGTCTCACAGGTGAGCTTTTGGAGGACACCTGACATCCAAATATAACAGGGCCCCATACAACAAGCACAGAAGAGAGGCAATTTGTTCTCTTTCTCTTATGGAGCTTCAATAGATTCTTCTTCTCTTGTGCTTGGGCATCAGAATTCCAGGCTCTCTAGTCTTTGGACCCCAGGACTTGAACTGATGGCCTTCCAGTTTCTCAGGTCTTTGGCCCTGGGCTGAGCCACACTATTGGCATTCCAGGGTCTCCAGCTTGCAAGAGGTCTGTTATGGACCTTCTCTGCTTCCATAATCACATGAGCCAGTTCCCTAATAAATCCTCTGCATAACCCCTAACTTCTTTTTCAGAGAACCCTGACTATACAATACCTGAATTACAGAACTTTTGGCTGGTCACTTAAAATTGAGCTAAATGACTTTGATGAGATTAAACTAACTGGAAGCTGAAGGAAAGCTGTGTTTGTGGTTTTACATATTCTACCTTTTTATTTCCAGTATTTCTCCAGACTGCCACCATGTTGACATTTATCATTCTTTTTGGCAATCCACGCCTGAACTGCAGGCTAATGCGGAAGTCCCCTAATGAGACAGAAACTGCTTCCTGCTAGGAGAGCTAAAACTACCAGTCACCCAGTTCCCTAGCCTCCTTTGCAGGCAAGGCAAGGCATTATAAATTGTGATCAAATTTATAAAAGGTGATAAACATTACTTTTAACATTTTAAAAATTTTGTCATCAAAGAGTTTGGAAGGTTTTCCCGCTAGATCTCTTCATGGTTGGCTCTCTCTTGTCATTTGGTCCTTAAAGATCTTTCCCTGAAATGTTCCCAATCTAGCACCAGCACACCTCACACACACCTGCCAAGAAAATTTGCCTGTGTCCTTACCCTGCGCCATGTCATTAATGAACAAATACACTAATCATAATTGCAAAATTAAATTTCAGTTCCTTAAATGCTACTATAAAAAAACAAACTTCACTGCAGAAATCATCACTGTTTAAAAATCTCATTCAAAGTAAACTACTGTAAACTTTAAAAAAACTTTTTTACACACGTGGTTTTTTTTTTTTGTTTTTTTTCCCCCAAAAAATTAGCACTTCAGGTATCTTTAAGATAATCAGTTTTCTGGTTAAATTTATTTCTCGTGAATTTTTTTTTTTTTGCTGGCTTTAATATAGAACTAAATGGGGCAAGAGATGTGTGAGGAGGCCCTGATTATGGCTCCTTTCAGCCATGTTGAGGAGTCCAGAGTTGACCCTAAGAGTAACTGGGAATCCCTGAAGGAAATGGACTTGGTTGGATTGTTTTCTAGAAAGATCTGGATGCAGCCAGATAAACTTAACAGAAGTTATCTGTGTGTGACAGGGTTTTGGGGAGATTCCATATTCTTTTATCTTTCTGTTTACTTTACTAATTTTACATTAATGATCATGCAGTTGTTGATGAGAGTAAAAGAGGGAGAAAAAAAAGACAAAGAGACTCAAGTTTTCCCTGGTTTTTGTATACAAGGAAGTGACTCTTGGTAGGTGGCAATTTGTACCTTTTTATACTTGATTCTACAAACTCTTGCTCCATCTTCAGTTTTTAAAAAAGGGAAAATTAACATTCTACTATTAACAAGATAGCTTTTGCAAGATTCTTCTAGTAATTATGAATATTGCACTCTACTGCTAAGATACACCCTCTAGTATAGCCAGCATCCATCAGATGGCCATTCAGTACGTAGCTGTCTGTGGCTGAGTTCTGGTCAATTGCTATCCCAGTATTCCTCAAAGTATGTATCCTTTGCCCACCAGTCAGCAGTTACATCTGAGATGCTCATTAAATATGCAGATTCCTGGGCCCCAAGCCAGTCCTACTGAATCCAAATCTCTGGAGTTGGGGCTTAGAAATCTGGGTTTTAATGAGCTCTTTCTGTGATTCTTAAGTGCACTAATGTTAGGGAACCACTTCCCTGAAAGGGTCAAGACAATGGTTCTCTAAGTAATAGGGGGTTATAATCACCCATATTAAAAATATGGAACTGGAAGATTCCTAAAGATTCGGATCATGTGGGTCTGGCCCCAGGCTCTGAATGGGTGTTTTCAGTGCCCAGGTAACACCTAATGGATGTGCTCTTGGCAGGTGATAACCTCTCAAGAAAGGTGGTTCAAAAGAAATGATAGCACATTCTACATAGGTCTTCTCTCAGGGCACAATAATTACCTAACCCTTTAATTATTTACCACCACAGAAAAGTTTGATGTGAATTCACAAGCCTATGTGCATTTCAACTGAATATTTCAATGTATATGAAAAACACTGAAGGTAGTTTCTCCTTTTTCAGAGAGTCTGAAATCCATTTAAAAATTCCTGAAGGCTTCAACCTAAAGGTAGTCTTCACTAGGCCAAGAAAAATTAATCTCCATCTCCACTCCCACTAAACACCGAAGTCAGTTACAACTAATAATGGACAAAAACACACTATTTCTAATGTGTCAAGGTTCAGGTTTACCCAATGGCATTTCAGAGCTGGAAGCAGTTATCTTCACAGCATTAAAACAGACTTCCAGAAAAATTATTATTGACTGGCATGATAAATAGATGAAATCTTGAGTAGCAGATGAGAGCCAACACTTGAAAGGGGATGTAAACTATGGAGAAACTGGTATCAGCCAAAGATGATTAATTCTCATTGAGATTCATAAATAAAGATAACAATGTGCTGTATTATGCTTAGCACATCTGGTACTTCAAAACCCACAAAGTGCAAACTGAAATTTGAGTCAGCCGTCTTCTTTGGACAAGTCACCTCAGAGGTGACTCTGAACTGCTTTTATATGAAATCAGCGCTGCATGAGTGGTAATCACTGGACTTCAGCTCAGGACAATGCAGTAATCGCAGGCGGTGAAAGGGGAATTATCAACTTTCAGGCAGCTAAAGAGTCAGAAGGCTTCAACTTTGTAAAGTGGGTCAATATTTGGACAATTGATTTTCTCTCTCTCCCCTCAATCTCCAAATGTTAAAGGACCAGCAAAAAGGGCATAAAATGCATTAAAAGTTAAGACCAACAACAAAAACACAAGACTTTAAGTATGAGTCACTTTTCTTAAATTTTTGTCATCATAAAGGAAACAAATTTTAGTTGTCAAAATCAGAATTTCAAGAAGTGAGGGAGGGGCCAGCTCAAATTCATGTTGTCCAACTCACTCTCTTTTTAGGCATAGAAACAAATGATTGGCTGAGTGGAAATACCATTTTAATAAACTGAATATATATTTCTTAAATATGAGTTCTACTGAACTTGGTTATTTTTAGGATTTCTTTGAAATTTAATCTTTATATAAAAATTACTGAGTTTTCCTCCCAAAAATATATGCTTTATAATTGTGGGTGTGTTTTTTGTTTGTTTGTTCATTTGCTTAGAAAAAGGGATGGTCTTATCAGGAATAAGCATAGAAATTAAAATTATTTGAAAAACCCCTAAGCCACATGAAATTCGTTCACCAAATATTTCTTAAACATTTACATAGCAGGTTCTGGGTCCATTGCCTGGCTTAAAGAATAGCCTGTGAAAAAATACAGACAACTAAACCAATATTTAATAAACAGTTGTAATAAAATGTGGTGTTATGACATAGGTATATAAATACTGTGAAAAGAATTGGAAGTAAAACATCTTGAAAAAAATTAGTATAATCTAGAATATTCTGTGGCCTTATTCTAAAGAAGGATATTAACAAATCACTTTCATTGCATTTATCCAAGTCATAACAAAATAAGTGCTTTACTACATAAGGATAAAAAGCAAGACAAAAGTTTGAGGGAATTTTTTATTTCACAAACTAATTTCTTTTTTAAGTTTCTTTTTTGTTGTTGTAGACGGACACAATACCCTTATTTATGTATTTTTAAGTGGTACTGAGGATCAAACCCAGTGCCTCACACGTGCTAGGCAAGCACTCTACCACTGAACTACAACCCCAGCCCTCACAAACTGCAATTTCTAGATTGGATTATTATAAAGAAAATATTACTGTTATGTATAATTATGATGTACCAATAAAAAATATGGAAAAAGGAAAAAAAGACACAAAACACCTATAGTTTTAATGTGAGATAAAACTTTATTGTAAAGCAAGGAAAGAAAAGACCTCATGGTAAAAATAATACATGAACAGCATAGTACTTAATAGGGATCAGCAGGAATTATGCTGGCCACTGGAGCTACAGAGCTAGTAAGTTCTGTCCTTAAGGACCCACAATCTTGAGAGAGACAGCTAAATAAAGAACTATCATATGTAAGTGCTACACACCTAAAGCACAGAGGGCCATTTCTTCTTGTATCTGTATCAGCTAGACAAGATAAATCTCCTAGGAGAATACAAAAGAAAAGTACAAACATAATTAGGAGCAGAGCCCAAACCCTGTAACTAGGAAGCAGACTAGAACAAGAATTCTATTGCCCACTCTTGAATTGGTGCAAATGTGGCAGATGTGGATTTGCATAAAAGTAGCCGCTTTAGGTAAGCACAGGTCAGCACTTGCATCCACAAACACAGGTGGTTGGGCAGCATTTTTGATAATTTAGCTACTCAATTACACTCTCCTGTTCCTACTTTCCAAATACCCCCATATGTTAATCTGGCCTTATTTTTTAACCTCCTTAAAGAGAACCAGGAATTGAAAACCTGCCAAGGGGCTATAAATACCAAATAAAGTTAATTCCCTGCTCCAGTGGTTCTCTAGCTCTGATCATGAATTTCTTAAAATGTAAATTCCTGGGAACAGCCCACATCTGTTGAGTTAAATCCACTGGGAGTGGGGCCCCTGAGGGACTTCAATCTTTTTTTTTTTTTTTTTTTTCCAGAAATCCCAGGGGATTCTGATATAGGTAGTTTATAAGCCTAGATCTGAGAGATTCTGCCTTAGGTTACAAAATCATGTGCATGCTAGTCAGTATTTAGATTCAAGAGATAATAAAACGTCTAAGCCATGTTTTTTTTAAGTTAAAATAATTATAATTTTAGGTAGTGTAATTAACATGGCCATTGATTCTTGTTGAATAAATTCACAAGTGGAGAATTACGTAGCATGAATAGAGTCATTCTAGACTTCAGACCCTCCCACAAAGCCACCCCCCAACCCAGAGGTGAGCATTCAACTCCTGTATTCAGATCCTTTGACCCATTTCTATAGAGTTACATATCTTTTGGTATGACACAATTTATACTTTAACTTTACAGAAATAGTAACTTATTTGTTCACTTCAATTTTTTTCAGTGTTTTTATTGAACATCTGTGTTATCTGTCACTTAACCTGGGTTGTCACTGAACAATTTATAGAGATTTCCCAATTAAATTTATTAATGCATTTCATTATTTTTATCTGCTCTATAATACTCTAGTATAGACAGGCCATAATTTGCTTAATTATTCTCAACAGATGAATGTTTAGGTTTTCCCTCTCCTTTGCTGTTTCAGAAAGTTTGTCAGTGAAACTTTTTATGTATACTTCTTTGTGTAAATGTTAAAGAATTTCTGAATGTCTTTGGGATGGCCACCTAAATGTAGAATCTGAATCAAAAAGTATTAATTTTGGTTTTAAAATACCTCTTCCTTTTTTCTTCTTTCTTTTTCTTTCCTTTTTTTTTTTGTACTGGGGATTGAATCCAGGGGGACACTCTACCACTGAGCTATACCCCCAATCATTTTTATTTTTTATTTTGAGATAGGGTCTCACTAAGTTGCTGAGGCTGGCTTTGAACTTGCAATCTTCCTGCCTCAGATTCCCTAGACTATAGGATTACTGTCACATGCCCAGATTAAAAATACTTTTTAAATATTGATTGCCAGAACTATTCTTTGTTGACCAACCTAATGGTTGGAAATTTTATTTTATAATTTTAATCTGTATTTACCTAATACTTATTGGATTGAGTTTTTTTGTTTATTTGTTTTAGAAATCAATTGTGTTATTTCTGTTCATTGTGGTTTATGTTCTTTGCCTACTTTTCCATTTATCTGTTTCTATTTTTTCTTGTTGATGTATGGATATTTAAATAGTCTGAATGGTAATTCTATCTATGAAATAATGATGAGAAAAGCAGGAAGAAAGCCAATAACCACATCATAATTATGTCATTGGGGCTCTAAATATGAAATCAATATTAAAGGCAATATGTCACTTTGTCTTTTTTTGTTTTTATTTTATTCATGATGCTTACTTTCATATATAGCTGTTTTCTATTTTTTTTTTAAATGTTTATTTTTTAGTTGTAGGCGACAGAATATCTTTATTTTATTTTTATGTGGTGCTGAGGATCGAACCCAGTGCCTTATGCGTGCTAGGCGAGCACGCTACCACTGCGCCACAATCCCAGCCCCGCTGTTTTCTATTTTTATGTAGTCCAATCTGTCCATCATTGTCCCACTGATTTCTGGATGTCGATGCTGTTTCTGTTGCTTCTACATACACAAAAGAGATGGTTGCTGGAGTAAAGTAGCAAGAGCAGAGAAGAAATTGATCGGAGTTCTTACCTTCAGTCAGCTAGTGGTCAAACTGACACAGGAGATTAAAGAAACATGTTTGAAGATGAATCATTAAGTTCTGAATAAGGCATGTTGAGTTCCAGGTTCCAAAAGAACATCTTGACTGTGATGTCCAGTAGAAAGCTGGAAATATACCCATCACTCACCAAAGAAGCAATTTCTTTATGGATATTTGCAGCCCAAACCAGGTGCTCACATTCTGGTTTTGGTATGTGAATCTACTTTCTGTTGTTTACATGAAATCGAAGCCCAGAAATTAGCTAAAGACATGGGATGGCAAGCTCCTAGAACCAGACTGAGACATCCTTCTATAAAATCTCATTTACCCATAGATCTTTGTTCTTACATTGAAACACAATGGTGTATATTTTTAGAATAACCCCTGGGTGCAAAAATTCTTCCCAAGCTCCTTGAAAGGATTACTATCTGTTTGTCCTAACAGCGTGATTTTCAAACTGGATAAACAACAACATTGGTGTTGGAGCAATTACTAAGCTCCTTGTTTTAAAAGTTTTTATATTTTATGAATATAGACAGTTTATAACTGTTTATAGGATGCCATTATCAACATCTATTACTGATTCACCAGGTTGATATGCAAATGTTCCCATTGTCTTCAGAGTTTATACTTTGACACTGAAACTCGGATTGAGTGCTTTACCCAATGTCATAAATTAAAGCTAGTAAGTGAAAGCACTCAGATTTAAACAAAATCTGCCTGAAGCAAGAGGGATTGATGCTGGCTCAGTGCCAAGAATAATGTTTAAGCGCTGAGCTCAGAACAGAGGTCTGGGCTAGAAACATGGACCTGAAACACTGTCCTTGGAGATCTGTAGTTGAAACAGGGCTAGCTTCATGGACATGAGACTTAGGGATCATGTTTGTTTTAAAGTTCTGCTGTTATTATCTTGAAATTCTTAATAATTTTTGAACAACGGACCGTATGTTTTCAGTTTGCACCAAGTCTTACAAATTATGCACTAGTCCTGGGTGAATGAAATTTCTCAAGGGATGTGACTAAATTAAGAACAATCGGTCAGGAGGCTGAGGCAGGAGGATTACAAATTCAAAGCCAGCCTCAGCAACTTAGTAAGGCCATAAGGAACCAGACCCAGTCTCAAAATAAAAAATAGAAAAGGGCTGGGGATGTGGCACAGTGGTTACTCCTGGGTTCAATCCCTGAGAGTGGAGTGTTGGTTAGCAAGGCAAGGGACAGAATCCTGTTGATTCCAACATGGAAGGAATGGAAGGATGGATTGGCAGTGGTAGGATCATCCACTAAGCAGATTATAAAATAATATGCCAAGGAGGAAGAAAACCAATGAGAAGGGATGTGGAAGAAGTTTGATGGGGGAGAAGTTTGCAAGAGAACAGGGTGGATCCACAGTGTCATCAACTATAGAGTGATCTAAACCACTAAAAACTAAATGAGGGGCTGGGATTGTAGCTCAGTGGTAGAGCGCTTGCCTCGCATGCATGAGGCCCTGGGTTCGATCCTCAGCACCACATACAGAGCGATAAAATAAAGACATTGTGTCCATCTACAGCTAAAAAAATATTAAAAAAAAACTAAATGACACCTTTGTATTTTCAGAGGAGAGAAAAGGAGAAATCATGCTGGCAGAGGCCAGATGCAGCTCAAGTGTGATGAGCAGGTCAAGATATGAAGCTGGGGGCTGGGGTTGTGGCGCAGTGGTAGCGTGCTCGCCTAACATGCGTGAGGCACTGGGTTCGATCCTCAGCACCACGTAAAAATAAAATAAAGATATTCTGTCTGCCTACAACTAAAAAATAAATATTTTGAAAAAAAAAAAAGATATGAAGCTGGGGTACAAAGATTTTCCATGGAAGAATTCTGGTCTGACAGGGAGGGGAGCAGCTGGAAAGTGATACAGGGCCAGGGGACAGCAATTTTATAATGGGAGAAATCAGAAGATGTCTGTGTCTGGGGAAATAAGCATAAAAAGAGGAATTTAAGATTCAAGAGAAGGTAGTATTATCCTGAGGTCACATAACAAAAAAAAGGAGACAAGTGACAAACATGCAATTGGAGAGAAGAAAGGGAAAGAGAGAGACTAGGAGCAGATGAGTAAGGGAGGGTGGCCGGACCTGAAGGCATTGGTGCTGGGTAACCTCTTCTTTCTTCTAGTGACATAGGAGTGAGGCTCCCAGTGTGGAGATAGAAGGAGAAGGAGTGAAAGAAAGAGAGACGACCAGGCAGGAGCAATGGAAAGTCAGGCTTTGGGACCCCTGACTCCCTGAAATTCATGTCAGACCACATCCAGCATTCTCTCCTGTGGCTATCATGAATCTAAGCATCATCTTGACATTCCTGCCCAAGTGGTTTCCAGTTGTTCAAAATTGTGTACAAAGAAATATCTCTTGATTGCTTTTGCTACATTCTAGATCTGAAATTTTTCAGAAAAGTGAGGCAGAGAGAATTCAACTCTCTGCTTTTGGCAGAATGGGGAAGTCTTTATATTCAAATGCTTTGATTATACTAATCTTTAAATCTGTGTCATTTCTATGCAAGCTCACAAGGTCCCAGACATTTTCATATGCATTATCTCATTTAATTCCTACAAGATTTCTGTATCATTATCTTAATCATATAGATGAAGAAACTGAAACTCCAAGAGTTAAGAATTAAGTTGCAGTCACAGGTAGCACCAGCCAGTATTCGACCTGAGCCTGACACTATTGTGGTGGCTGCCCATCCCCCACAACATGCATCAAAAGGACTTCATCCGTTTACTGTCCCATCTCATCTTAATAAAGTCCCCTGAGTTGGAGGGAATGTACACCCAAAATAAGTTAATTTTAAGCCTCTGCTAAAGTATAACTCACCTACAATTTACCAAATCTCTATATATAGCTTGGCCCAGAAGTGTTGTATGTCATAGTTTGTGACAATGTGTATTATTTCAGTACCCAGTATGGGGGATAGTAATGAGCAGAATTAAATGGGACAAGTCAGTAACTCCTCAAAGGGGTTTGCTTTATTTCTTTATTTTTTATTTATTTATTTTTTGGTACTGGGGATTGAACCCAGGGGCACTTAACCATGGAGCCACACCCTCAACCCTTCTTTGTATTTTATTTAGAGACAGTCTCACTGAGTTGCTTAGGGCCTCACCAAATTCCAGTCCTCCTGCCTCAGCCTCCCGAGTCACTGGGATTACAGGTGTGCACTACAGCGCCCTGCTAAAACCCAAAGGGTCTCTCTTTTAAGGAGAATTTCTTCTTAGTTTGAAATGAGTGGTGATATCAGCAGAAAGTTATCTCAAGATAATCGGCAGCAGTGCCCAGGAAAGTACCTTTCACACAGGCTGCTTTGCTGGCACCTTTCGTGTCCCAGGATGGCCTGGCTATATCCCTGGTAGTGACGGTGTGATCCCTGAATCTCTCCCCATAGTCTCCTACCAAGCCACACTGACCTCTTACTCTTCCCGAGTTCTGTTTCTGGAAGCTTGCTGAATCTATGTTAGGGGTTTCTCATCAGGTTTAGTAACTTCCAAGTGAGAGGTTGCTCAGATTGTTACACTTGACAACAACGATGACCTTCATTTGTATGGGAGCAAGAAAAGATGTCTAAGTGTATATATGTTGCTCTATGTTGAATATATGTGTGTAAACACATATATTCACACACACCCAGTGCCATCAGCAGCTTATCTGAAATTGATTTCCCCAAGGGATAATGAAAATTGGAAGCTTCATCAAAATAAGATGACATGAGTAGCAAATGTTGCCAAAAGCATTAAAATGAATGAGATAGTTATGCTCCTGGCACAGGGCCACCCTGCTTAGGCTGCAGTGCTATCTCAGGCCTGCTGGTTAATCAGCAGCCCTCCAAGGACAGCTGCTATTTGGTCGGTGAATGCATTTGTGTTTGGCATGTGTCTGCACGTTGTTGAATATCCAAAGTCTGTCATTTAGCAAAGCAACACAGAAGGATTCTATTCCTATGATTTGACTGTAGACATCACTGACTAGATACGATTTTTCTTCAGAAACCATATCTTGCACTATCCATGGTATTTAATGCAGCATATTTTCCATTCATGTAATTTACCTCACACAAAAATGGGCATTTAAAATATTCTAAATGTTGAGAATAGTCCATGACTTTGGAAAATAACTTGTCAGTTTTTAAAAAGTTAAACATAAACTAGCCATACTAACTCAGCCATCCCTCCACTATGTGTTTATGCAAGAGAAGTGAAAGCATATGTCCACACAAAGACTTATACAAAAATGTTTGTAGCAGCTTTATTTATCATAGCAAACATCTAGAAACAACCCAACGTCCATCAACACATGATAAGCAAATGGCAATATACACATACAATGGAATATTACTTGGCAATATAAAAGAATGAAGTACTGATATAATGAAACAGCATGCATGATTCTCAAAATAATTATGCTAAGTGATAGAAACCAGATCAAAATAGAATAAATATTGTCCAGTTCCATTTATTTAAAATTATGGAAAATGTGAATTGATCTATAGTGACAAAAAGCAGATGAGTGATTGAGGACACAAGGAAACAAGTTCATTAACTTGATTGTGGTGATGGCTACACAGGTCTATGCATATGTCAAAAATTAGCAGAGTTTCCATGTTAAATATGTGCTGTTTATTACATTTCAATTATAGTTCAATAGATTTGTTTTAAAAAAGAAAGCATATAGGAGAACTGAGAATTTGGAAATGGTCCCTATAGGTAACAGATAGTTGGATAAAGTGAACAGGATTGACAACGATACCTCTGCTCTCTAGGAATTGCTTAAAACATAACAGAAGGTGGGGGGAAATCACAACATGCACTTATCTTGCATTAATTACATATTTCTTTCCATCATCTTTATGTCTTCTTTTCAACTCCTGCCCTCAGCACTATGGTTGACTGAAAAGTGTAATTATTTACTGGAGATTCTTTTCATTTTTAAGGATTTCAGCTTCCATTAACATCTTTCTTCCTCTTCTATTTTTATTCCTGCTGTGTTGGAGATTGAACCCAGAGTTTTGTACATGCTAAGCAAGTGAACTACCACTGAGCTACATCCCCAACAATATTTTTCTTCCCCCTGACTCAGGGTGGGTATGTAGGTAAAAAAAAAAAAAAAAAAAAAAAATTAATTAATAGTAAATCTTTAAGATTCAATTATATTAAGATGAAGTTGAAAGAAGATAATTAGTAGAGCAGCTAGTATTAGATATAAAGTAGAATTTTACATTGGGAAGTTCACCAGGACAGAAGAAAGGATACTTATATTTTTAGGGAAATGGGACCACAAGAATAGGGAAAGAGATGGAGAGTGTGGGAGTTGAAGCATCATTTAGCAAATGATCTTCTTATGGCATGTTACTGGAATAGTCTTGATATGAAGATAGGGGATATAGTGGAGGTGCTGAGATTTGAAGACTGAGAATTTGGAAATGGTCCCTATAGGTAACAGATAGTTGACAAGAGATGGGATGGGGTAAAGAGGTTGCTAATGAGCAAAGAAGCAGCACCTGAAATTACCTAACATGAAATTTTGTGAAGCTCACACACCATGATAGGTAAAATTTTCAACGATATTAGCAACGTTCAAGTAGAGGCATAATAAACCTTCATTTTTCAGAAGGGGAAAATGTGTTTGAATCTGAAAAGGAGTTGAAGTTATTCTCAACTAGCTACATAATGGTTTTCACCTACTTTCAGTAACATGTCTCTCAAACATGTACTTTATTGTGTGAAGTACCTTAGTATTTTTACAACTAACCATAAATACTTTAATCATCTTATCTAGCATTTACTTCCTGCTTACAGGGTGTCACGCACTGTTTTAAGCACAACTAGATGTATTAACTTATTTAAAGCTCCTGACAGTGAAATTACATGTTTTACAAAGAAGAAAACAAAAGCATAGAGAGGTCAGGCATCTGATAATTGACAAAGCTAGGATTAAAAAATCTGGCTCCAGAGTCCAGTTCCTAACATATGCAACATAATACATCATATTATTCATAGTGTTCTGTTAAGTTTCAATTATACCAAATAACCAGGGCTCATGAGATAATCAGAAAGCAACTTTCATTTTGTCTTCCACATGGCAAACTCACATAACAGAAGTTTGTTCCATAGGACTAGTTCTTCCTTGTACCTGAATGAAATTAGTAGTCTTTTATAGTCACTTTTAGTGATAAGTTCCTACAACCAGTAACATGCACATCTAGTCCATTGCAGTAACCAAAATTTAAACTGCCCAATTTCCAGTGCAGGCCTGATACAGGTTAGCAGTGTGTAGGTGGTGGTAGAAGGAGAGACTTTCTCTCCCTCTTCCCAAACTTGCACTTTTACCCTTCCTGCCACACTTTGCTAGTGTGGTTTCTGACACCCACCTCTAGGGTCAAAAGTGGGAAGAAGATCTAAAGTGACAGGAAATGTGTTACCTAACTAGCAACACTGTGGTATGAGTTTTTTCTAGCTACTAGTTGAAACCTGACCAGTGGCACATTAGCAGTTTGTTTTGTGTTGTTTTGTTTCACAATCTCTCTACCACTACCAGGGATTTCTCACTTGTAGTTTCTTGAGTAAGACAAATTTGGCTCTTTCCTCAATTCCCTAGATCTCTGACAGTTATTTTCTATTGTGGTATTTAGACAGCTATCTTGAACATGAGTTAGGTTGACTCTGCACAGCACTCTGTCCCACTGAGCCATACCTGAACCATGAGAAGCATTCAAACATCATCTGTCCTGACCAACTCCAGTGGGCCAGGCCACTAACACAGCCACCACTCCTCTGCTCATCCACCTCTTTTATATCTTCCACAAGGGATTAAGGAATTCAGTCAACCTCAAACCATAAACTATAGAGGACACATATCAATAGGCTCATTAAATCCCTTATATCTTAATTTACCCTTCCATTTGGTAAAAAGAACTCATAGCACACTCTTAACTCTCCCCAAAAAGTCCCTCCTGTGATCTTTAATCCTTCTCATCTCTTTTATTTCTCTCTTTTTTTCCATTGAGTGTTTGTAATTGAGCATCTGAATTTCTAATCAGACAATTGAGAAAGGTTACTAGATATAAGAACATTATACAAACACAGTAGTGTTCCTAAGTAAACAAATAGCAAATATAATTTTAAAATCTCATTCATGATATCAACAAATATTATAAGATATTCAGAAATAAATCTTCATCTATATAAGATAGTGATGAAGAAGTTAAAATTATTGAAGAATATAAAAGAAGGTCCTAATAATGGATAATTATGCTAGGGTATATATAGGAAGATACAATATTATAAAGTCAAATGTGCAAAATTTATCTCTAAGTACAGTGTACCAACTAAAAAAAGTTATTATGAAATGTTTAATCCCATTTGGCAACTGATACAATGTGTATACAAAATATTAAAAGGCTGAGAGTTCCAAAACATCTGGAAAAACAAAAAATAGAGGAAAGTTTTGACCTATATGATTGCAGTATTTACTTTAAAGTTATAGGGAAATGAAGATGAGATATTGGTACAGAAATAGACAAACTCAAAAATAGATCTAAGCATATTTTAGAATTTAGTTATAAGTATCACATTAAAAATCAATACACCATTAAATAACTTTAACAACTGGATAAATAGATTCCAGCCTCAAAGCAATTGCAAACAAAAATTCAACAAAGATTAAAATTTAAGTGCTAAAAACAAAACTTTTGGAATGAAATATCTGAAACTATGTTATGATATTGGAGAAGGCAGGAATTTCTTTAAAAAATAAAAAAACCACAAATCAAAGAAACTGTAGAAAATCATAACTACATTAAAATGAAAAGTATGTTAGTCCAAAGATATTAAAACAAGTTACAAAGTGAGAAAAGATATTTGCATGTGTATGAGAAACAGAAGCTTATCTTCTGATTATACAAAAAGTTTCAATCACATCATTGAGAAAAAAATATAAAAATACTGGCAACTAATATGAACTATATAACGAAAGGGAAACCTGAAAGGTCAATAAACCTATAAAAAGTCTTTGAGGTGATGAAAAATGAAACAAACTTCATTTATTACACATTATACTAGAAAAAAACCTAAAAAGTCTAAGAGAACTAAGCATTGGAGAGGAAGAAGGAAAACAGGAATTTCCAATCACTGCTAGTGAAATAATAAAGTGACACAGCAATAGATCGTCTCTTTTTAAGGTCTATTTAAAATGAGGCAAATAAGGCAAAATATTGATAATTAAAATATATGTGGTAACCACATACATTTTCATAATGTGATCATTAAACTTTATTCACTTTTTAACCTTTTTTAAAAAATATGTTCAGTCACACAAAAGTTGCAGAAACAGCACAAAGAATCTCTGCATACCTTTCACTCATATTTTACATATGTCAGCATCTTACATAAACACAGTCCAATGTCAGAGATCAGGAAATTACACCAGTACACTATTATCTAGCCTACAGATCTAACTCAAGTCTACCTGAATTTTTTAACTTAAAAAAAATCTTATAATCCTATAATTCTTTTGATTTTAAATGTAGGCTAGAAGTTAAACTTATATGAAGACTCATCCAAGGTGCTGTTGGCAAGGAGAAAAGGTGTCCCTGGGCATGAGAGTACCTGTGAAAGCACACTGCACAGGTGACAGAAAACACTTCTCCTTTTCCTGAAGATGTTCAGGACAGATGAGGGTCAGGTACTTGATAAAAAAGGTTCAAGAGAACATTTTCATTCTATAGATCTTTATATTCACAAATGCACTAGACAGGAAAATTTTATTAGTCAAGTAATTTTTAGATAAATACATTTTATATTTGTATTATGGAAGTTTTAGAACATATAAAAAGATAATTCATTTGTTCTTAGACTACCAGTGGGAATTTAAATCTTATAATAAAGATGTTTACTTTATGAATCTTTAGAGAAGGACTGATCAAAGTTTTAAAAAATATATAGCCATTATGTTTTGTTCATTCTCCTTTTTCTCAGCAATTTTTTGATGATCCTTCCCTCCATCCACCTCTCCCTCTCAGTTTCTAGGTTTTCACTGATGACACAAAATTGACTAGGTGCTTATTTTAGAGAATACCTAAACTTTGGAACATTCCTTCTTTATAGACTTTAGGGGTAAATAACTTTATGTCTCAAATGACTTCAGTGTCTGAGAGCCTGTTTGGGGATTAAGTTTTTTTGAGAACCCTTCAAGGCTTCTGATTCTCTTAGAGAATCAATATCAGGGAAACTAGAGAGAGTGGACAAGCTGGTCAGAGCAGAAGTGAGAGTGTGAGGAGCAGGGGAATCTTAGGTGGGGATCAGTGCCTACCTGCAACCTGCTGATCTCACACCCAGCTGTCCACCTTCACACTGAGGGTAACTGCCTACTGGACCTGCTCTCAGCAGCTGATTAGAACTAACCAACTAACTCTCTCTCTCTCTCTCTCTCTCTCTCTTTCACATACACACACACACACACACACACACACTTCCTGTAAGAACTCAGTGTCACATCCAGAGCCAGAGTCAGAATGGGTACTCCCAGCAAGATTAAGAAGTATTCTCCAAATTTTCCATTTTTTAAGTATCACCTGTAGAAGTGTGTGCAAAAGTCAGACCTCTGGCCTCTACTTCAAAAACATGGAATTAGAATTTCCAGGAAATCCACTTACTTAACAAGTGGCTCAGTGAAATCTTAGAAGCAGGCCAGCTGGAACACAGGAAAGGGAAGACACATTGGGGCAGGTTTGCTGGCACCCTTCTTGAACTGATGAAGCAACCTGAGCCAAAGGAGCTCAAGTTTAAACCTGGTGTTGTAGTAAGGGTGGAATCATGTCTACCGCCAATAGATCAGGTTAAGAGTTTCACGTGTCCTGTATGGGGAGTGGGCAATAATAATACCTGTGCAAGACACTAAAATAGTTTAATGAGTTGGCAAGGCTATGAGGTCCACAAAACCACACTCCCATTCATCAAGTTGCCCCCATTCCACTTTATGTTCATTGCTCCTGAGCTCCCTACGAAGGCCTCAAACCACCCACCTGACCAAAACCACTGGGAGGGTGAGGGAAGGAAGGAGAGGAACAGGTGGGCATGCTGCCTGTGCCCACGTCAAAACTATTCTGTGTTCCATCATTTCAGAAAGGTGGTAGTGGTATAGGATTTTATATGTAACAATGAAGCCAGTTACTAGTCCCCAGGGACAATAATTTGTGTTGGAAAGATGCCACAAGTTGGAAAATTGCTCACATCATGGATCTTCAAATCTCAGGGGAAAAAACAAGGATGGGGGGGTGGGCACAGAAGGACTGAGAAACTGTTAATTTATCAATCTGCAAATCTGGGACCTAGCCAAACTCCATAGCTGTCAAATCAAATATGCACCCAAATTAAAATACTTTCTTTCATAATGACTCATAAGAAGGCCTTTCTAGGAGTTCAACTTATAAAAATTCATGGAGACAAGAAGCAGAACAGAGTCCAAGCAGGCATTTAATGCTACAATTGGGAAAAGGAAAGTCAACACATCTAATTACATTTCATATGGCACTTATTTACAATATGTATTGGAAATTATTTTAGAACTTGAGGAAGTTTTGCAACTACTACTAAAATGGAGAAAATGTAATTAGAAATGTAATAATTGCCAGTATGTCACCAACATTAGGTATGATATGTTTGCTGCCTCCTCAGCACCATGAGATAGTAACTATTATGCCCACTTTACACATGAGGAAACTGAGATGTTAAGCTAATTCCCCAAGCAGAGTGGTTTCCAAAGTCCACTTCATCAACTGCAGAGATTCTATTGCTACATTTCTTAGGCTTATATCCCACTTCTTTAAGATGCCTCCCCATTGCTGTGTCTAATGATAATGGTTACTGTTTGTGACAGTCTTTCAGCTCCTTTGTCAAACACTCTAATACTGCTTTATAAATTCTTCTTTGTCAGTGCACTTCACCATCTTCCCTGGATTCCAAGCTACCTGAAAGCTGAGATCACCACATTAGTTCCTCATCCTCTTCCCTGATCTCTCTGCAGTAGCAAGTATCTATTAGACAATTGTTAAATGTGTTATACCAGTGGAGATCAGAGCACTAAGTGATTCAGAGCTTAAACAATTAAAAAAAAAAAAAAACAATGACATTGTAAAAACCAACTAACTTATTTTGAGATTAAATTCTGATATTCTTATTAAAGCACTGTTCAAGTACAAGGGTTTACGGCTCAAGATTATGATTAAGAGAAATGAATGAAACATGCCTACTAGCTTTATGACCCATATGCAATAGAACACACATTTTGTAGATCATTTCTTTGTCAGGCTCTGCTCAGTCAGCCTCATCTTACCAACAGTTAATGGCTACGTCTATTTTCTCTAAGAAGAAGCAATGATTTGAAAAATGAAGATTGATTGAGCTGCAGGATCTTCAAATATAACTATTTATCATCACTAATTACACTATGACTTTATAACTATTTCAAAGTAATTCATAGGAATGAAATTCATTATTCACAAAAACCAGTGACAGATGTCAAGGATGGGAGGTCCTGCTAATCAGCATTTCCTTTCTGCAGACTGCCTGTCTCTCAGTTGATGTCATAGTTCCATGATCTTAGATAGGCACTATTCACAGTGTGAACAGAGAGAAAACTGAAGGCAGTCTTCAGAGAATGGCTGACAACCCTCCACCAATCAGCTTTCTCAAATGTCAAATAGCCAATCAAAAGTAAGTTTATTTGCTTTACCAAGTTAAAAGAATTTCTTCTGAAGTATTATCAGTGAAATAGGTAGAATTGTCTGTTTGGTTGCCAAAAGAGGCAGCTGAAATACAGTGAGATATCCCTTTGAAAAGATGATGTTTAATCTTTATTAAAGTGATTGCTTTTGTATCTTATACACTACATAGAAATTGTCTTATTGGCATGCTAAACCAGGTGGCTTTTCAATAAGTTGTAATCCAGTATGTTGCCAATCACACCCCTCCTCTTGTGGAATTTACTTTGGTTGAGGCTTTTAAAGTGACAACTTCATATATACCTAGAGTGTTGCCACTGTATGTCATCAATTTACCACTTAATAAATCACTTCACCTACATTGTCCTTGTGAAATTTAATGAACTTGAGGTTCAAAGATGTCATAGTTTTGAGCACTAAAAAGTTAGTGAGTATATGATTTTTAGGCAATCCTGACTTTATCATATTGGAATATATTTAAAGAAGCACAAAATATATGGAGGAAATATGATGATGTTCATCATGAGCATAGTACTCACAAAATTGTATCTCCCTGCTAGAGACAGAATTTCTGTTCTTGCACAATTTTCCCATGCCTTTTAAAAAAAATTGAGAATGGTATGGGAAAATTGTGCAAGAACAGTTAATCCCAGAGAAAATACCTTTGTAGGAATACTGCTAGGTCAGTGTTTCCTTAATTATTCACTGTGTACTGTTGTTCTAATTGCAAATAATAGATTGGTCCTGCATGTTTAAGGTTTCTGCCTTTCTCTGTCGTTCAAGGATATTCTCAACTCTGCACTTTCTGGACTTTAAGAGCAAAAGCCAAAGCATTGGATGTCTGTTAAAACTATTCCTACTGAGAAGAAAATTCCCTCTCCCCTGTGTCTCTAAAAAGAGGTATGGATAGTGAAATGCTAGGAGATTTAGCTCAGTTAAGCTGTGTGTACCCACAAATAAATTTTACAGGAGCAGGAAGATATTCATCATATTATATAAGTGGCATAAAACAGATAAAAAAAATCTAGTCTAAAGAAACAATAGGCAAGTCTTCAGGAGTTAAGCTGGTCCTGCTAAATTCAAGATTATAAATTATGTTAACAAAAGTCTGGGCCTGAAAGGGTTTAGACAGTTATAAGTAGGGAGATGTAAACTATAGGTCTGTCTCATTGCAACAGGACTACAGATTGGATTATGGGTCTGGCTATCAATGAGCATATCAGGTGAATCTAAAATGGCTCATTATCCTTGACTGCACAGACTCTTTTGAAAACAACTTTCAGAGTTTAGCTTTATGGTTAGAATGAGTCAATGTCACTGCTTGAATTTCTGCCCATGTGATTAGTTATCCTTTATACTATGCCCATGGACTAGAAATTGCTCACTCGAAAAGCCCAAGGGGTCGAGCAACTAATTTAAGTGAATGAAATGGGACTGTGGTAAACATTGGGGAGGGGTGAGGACTGTGGCAATTTGGAGAGTTCAGGCCCCTCCCTAACAGTTCAGGAACCACCCTAGTAGGTTCTAGCCTCAGAACCTATATCTAGATTCAAGCTTTGCTGACAAAAGGGAATTTGCACGCAGTATTATTAGATAGGCTTTTTTAAGAAAAGGCAGAAACTTAGGACATTCGTTGCCTTGGAAGGCAACCAGAGCTATCTCTGAGGTAGAACTGGCTTTGGATCCATCAATTTTCAATCCTTTGTTGGACCTCTGCATTAGGCTTGTTGATCTGAAAATTGATTAATTTTCCATTCAAGTGGAAGAAACAAGAGTACAAATCCATCTCTTCTCCTGAGAAAGAATCTCTGCTACCTTTAGGCCTTCCTAACCATAGGTCATGTAGTGGATTAAATGGTAGTCCCCTAAAAGACATGTCTAAATTCTACTCACTGGAACCTGTGAATCTGACCTATTTTGAATTACATCTTTGCAGATGTAATTCAGTTAAGGACTTTGGGGTGAGATTATCCAGGATTACCTAGGATGGGCCTACATCCAATAGCAAGTAACCCTATAAGAGACACACAGGAGAAAAGGGGACACCATGTGGAGGTGGAGGCAGAGAGTGGAGTTATGCAGGCACAAGCCATAGAACACCCAAGCCTACCAAAAACTGGAAAAGGCAAGGGACAATCTCTCCCACCAAGCATTCAGAGGGAGTATAGTCCTGATGATATCACAATTTTAAACTTTTAGTCCCCAGAACTGTGAGAATAAATTTCTATTGTTTTCAGCCAAGTATTAAGTGATTTTTTTTCAACCCTAGGAAAAAAAATAGGCCCAGTAACCACCTTTCTTAGCAGGACATCTTTAAGGATACCTCCACCATCTGACACACAATTATTTCTCTGAGGATGGCTCAAGAATTTGCACCAAAAATTAAAAAGCAACTTCTCTACTTAAACTCAAGTCTTTTTGATATAAAATGTTTACATAACCCATGGAGAAAATTAAACTTCAGAGAAAAGCATCATTCAGGAAAGACACATGGAAAACCAAGCACATCTGGGCCACTGCCTCACCTAGGAAGATGGTGCAAACAGGAGTCCAATTACATCTTAATTCTAACCAGTGATAACTGTTCTCCACTTCTGTCTTCTAAGGCAAGTATGACAGCAGTAACCTAGGCATTGTTGAAGGAATTAAAGGCTATCAAGGCGATAGCCATTTTAAAAATTCTAGGTCCTTAACTAAAGGTGAATTTAAAAACCAAAGCTGACACAGTAAATTCCACAAGAAGAAAGAATGAGATCCATTAGCAGCCACTGAGCAATAGGAATATTCCATTCATTTATCACTTTCTTAAGTAATCATTTTGAATCACCTGTTCTGTCCCCAGTGTGATTTCCCCTAAAGCTCACTAGGGTAATTAAGAATATTTCATCTTTTCTTCAGTATTTCTTCCTGGAAGAAAAAAAAGAAAAAGACATGGCTATCAGACAGAAAATACATATGTGATATCTCTAGGGTTTTTATCTTCCCAAATGCCTGATTTATGAGATACTTGCTTATAAAATTATAGGAAACAGAATTCACTGCTCCTTTGAGTTCCCATGGTCCTCTGTAAGTTTTTTAAGGCTGTGTTTTGCTCATTCACTCAATGTGTTCTGCATTTTTATTTATCCATCAGTGACCTAGACTTTTGGGAAAACGAGGTGCACATCAGTCTCTCCAGCAGCTCCCTATCTCATGGGAGAGATAGAGATGGAATAAAGAACCCCAGAGCGAGAGGGCAAGAGTCATACTAGACTGAGGTACACAGTGCTTGAAGCAAAGAAGAAAGAGTGTCAAGTTGAACAGGAGATAGTTTCACAGGGGAGATGCCTTTGGAGCCAGGTCTTAAAACATCATTAATTATGAGGTAACTAAGGGTATTCCAACCAGAGGAAAACGGTATGTTCAAAGATATAGATGAACAGAGGAGGCGGGGGCGAGGGTGGGGGTGAGTATGGCATGTTCAGGAACAGGCGAGAAATTGGAGATGGCTTCAGAAGTGGGTACAGAGAGTGGGAAGGGGAAGTGGGTGGCTGTTCCTTTCCTAATGATCTCTGGGACTGTCCTCCACTTGACTAGGAGAAGGCTTCTCTCATCCCCTGCCTGGACTTCCACATTAGTCAAGGCCTGAGTCTTTGTCTCCACACTGCCACGAGAGTGAGCTTTATAGCATGACAGCTCTTATGATTCTGTGGTTGAAAACTTATAGGTCCAGTCCTAGTGCCTCTAGGATCAAGGCCCAATTCAACCAGGTCCTTCAAGCTTGTGTTAGTTTGCTGGGACTGCCAAAGCAAAGTGCCACAGTCTGTGTGGCTTGAGCAATGAAAAGTTATTGTCTCATAGTTCTGGGGACTAGAAGTCCAATACCTGTGATGTCAGCCCAGTTGGTTTCTTCTGAGGATGGGTGGAGATGGATCCATTCCAGAACTTTCTTCTGAGCTTATAGAGTGCCTGTTCTCCTTGTGACTCCATCTCTTCTTATAAAGACCCCAATCATATTATATTAGGGTCCAACAACATGTTTAACTTAATTACCTCTTTAAATTACCAGTTTATCTCTAAACTGGGCATGGTGGTGCAAAGCTATAATCCCAACATACTTGGGAGGCTGAGGTAAGAGGATCCCAAGTGGGAGACCAGCCTGAGCAACTTAAGGAGACCCTGTCTTAAAATAAAAATTAAAAGAGGGGCTGGGATTGTGGCTCAGTGGAAGAGCACTTGCCTAGCACATGTGAGGCACTGGACTCAATCCAAGGCACCACATATTCTTATAGAAATAAAAAAGGTAATCATGAAATTCATTTGGAAAAATAAGAGACTGAGAATAGCCAAAACTATCCTGAGCAAGAAGAGTGAAGCAGGAGGCATCACAATACCAGACCTTAAACTTTACTACAAAGCAATAGTAACAAAAACGGCATGGTACTGGCACCAAAACAGACATGTAGACAAATGGTACAGAATAGAAGACACAGAGAGTAATGCACATAAATACAGCTATCTCATACTAGACAAAGGTGCCAAAAACATACATTGGAGAAAAGATAGCCTTTTCAACAAATGGTGCTGGGAAAACTGGAAATCCATATGCAGTAAAATGAAACTAAACCCCTATCTCACCATGCACAAAACTCAACTCAAAGTGAATCAAGGACCTAGGAATTAGACTACAGACCCTGTGTCTAATTGAGGAGAAAGTAAATCCAAATCTTCATCACGTGGGATTAGGCCCCAAATTCCTTAGCAAGACACCTATAGCACAAGAAATAAAAGCAAGAATCAATAAATGGGATGGACTTAAACTAAAAAGCTTCTTCTCAGCAAGAGAAACTATCAATGAGGTGAACAGAGAGCCTACATTCTGGGAGCAAATTTTTGCCACATGCACATCAGATAGAGCACTGATCTCCAGGATATATAAAGAACTCAAAAAACTTAACACCAAAAAAAGAAACAATCCAATCAATAAATGGGCTAAGGAGCTGAATAGAAACCTCTCAGAAGAAGATATACAATCAATAAACATATATATGAAGAAATGTTCAACGTCTCTAGCTATTAGAGAAATGAAAATCAAAACTACCCTCAGATTTCATCTCAACCCAGTCAGAATGGCAGCTATCCAAAATACCAGCAACAATAAGTGCTGACAAGGATGTGGAGAAAAAGGTACACTTAAACATTGCTGGTGGGATTGCAAACTGGTGCAACCAATCTGGAAAGCAGTATGGAGACTGCTTAAAAAACTTGGAATGGAACCACCATTTGATCCAGCTATCCCACTCCTTGGCCTATACCCTAAAGGCTTAAAAACAGCACACTACAGTAAAGCAGCCACTTCAATGTTTATA